>JAPSGF010000015.1:12085309-12146221 GCA_035772895.1 Perdix hodgsoniae
GGATGGATGGATGGATGGATGGATGGATGGATGGATGGATGGATGGAAGGGGTGATTCTTATCTACCTGCAAGTAACAGGAGTCCTAGATTGCCCTCCAAAACCTTCCTGTTTCTTAGTCCTGTATTTCAAGCATAATGTCTAAAAAAGAATTTGGATTGTATTTTCAAAGTCTTCTTTAAGAGAAATATTCAGTACCTGACTGAGGTTTATTCTGGTTCCTCGAAGAATATACATGTAGGATGCCTGGGCAGGTTTGTGTAGAATCTTGTCTGTGTTTCAAATGCACAAGTTAATGGGAATTCTGCATGCAAAAGGACCATGAGATGAGAACGGTGAGCAAATCTGCCTTCCAGTGATTTCTTTCCAAGTATTCTGCAGCCAGCTTTATTCTCAAAGTTACCATGTGTAAACGAGTGAGAATATGCACTAGTTTGATCTCCTCCTTTATTTCTGATGCTTGTAAGGATTATGTTGTGGCAGAGCAGTAGCTTGACAGCAGCATTTCACCTTTTTTGTCTCATGAGGAAACCCTTGGCTTTCTGTTGTGTGCCTGTGAGGTTCCAGGCGAGTGCTGAGACAGGAATAAAAGAGGGGGATTGATTCCCTGCCTTATTACACCAGTGCTAAGCTGGGCTACACTGCTGAAAATCCATAGCAGCACAGTGATAGGAGAGCTGAGTGCACCTGGGGTGGGCATGGGCTGGGCTGACATCCCTGCATTGCTGAGAACCTGAGACAAGGCTTTGAGCACAGAGTGGGACATCCTTAAATCCTAGATTGGGACATCCTAGAATGGACACAGCGTGAGCACTATTAAACTAATGCAGCTCTAGAATAAATGCAAATATTGACCTTTTCTTGATTATCTGGGCAGTCCTTCCTCCCTACCCCCACCCTGGTCATTTTGTGCTCTTTCCAGAGTCAAGCGCATCTCAGGATAGAAACTTTATTGCCTACTTTTATTTTTTTCTGAGTGTTACCACCATAAATGTTCTTTGAAAATTAATTAGAATAATGTAATTAAATACAGGGTCAGTTGTTTTGAGAGCAGTCTGCAGTAACTGATGAAAGGATTTCCTGCACTGTCACTAATTCACTTTTGTGTACAGTAATTGACCTTACAGTGATGTTTTTAGCCTTCCCTCATAAACAAAGAGTGGAAAATATTTATATTTACTTTATTTATTTCAGAAGGTTTAAAAAAAAAAATCTGGCCAATTTTCTTCATCTTTACTTTCAAAACCCTGCATTTCTTTCATTTAAGAAAGGTTTGACATCATCTATTCCTGTTCCAAAGTGAGTTTCTTTAATGCTAGCTCTGAGAGCAGCCAAAGCAGGTGCAAATCCAGCCATCACTTTGCAATGTCGTGCCTGAAGGCTTCTATAAAGATACAATTTTTAGCATGATTAGACCCTCAGTACAAACATTATGAAGCTTAATACGTTTTGTGTATTTAGCAGACTGTAAATTAGAGGACTGAGCAACTTTTCTATTCAGAGACAGATTCTAATTTCGTTTTAGAATGGAGAGAGAAAGTGTGTTCATTATGTTGGATAAATTGGAGCCCTAACTAGCCTGCCAGCAAAGCCACCTCTGCTGGCACCTGACCTGTCACTGAAATTCAGTCCTTTCCATGCTTGCCTCTCGCATTGTGCTTGCAGAAATGCTTGGAGCAGTCATCAAGCTCTGTGCCAGTTGGGTTCTACAGATTTATCAAGAAATCCGAGTCATCTTTCAGGTTGCTCTGGGGTTTTCTGTTCAGTTTTCAAGTTGAGTCTTTGAAATGTCTGGATGGCTGCTGCAGGAAATGTGGGATTGTTCTCCAATTAACATATTCTTCTGGAAAACAAAAAACAACAAAAAGAACCATGAAATGGCAAAAATAAAGAAAATTAATGAAAGCATTAACCCCAGCGCAGTCTAAAGTGCAATTCTAGCAAAAGCTGTAGTATACAAGCCCAAGGAGTGAAGGCTGAGGGGAGAGCAGCCCCACTGTCTCCTAGCACATCCATTTACAATTACGCAGGCGTCAGGTTTCCTGGACAAGCACTACATTGAAATGAAGAGGGGCTGCAGCCTGGCACAGAGGGCCACAATTCTGTATTGAGAGGATTCTTAAGAGCCACTAAGGAACACACATCTGATCTTCAGAAAAATCTGCCTTTTCATTAAGTAACAGTCAGGAAAACTAACTTCGGTGCAGATCGCTAACTGCCTGCAGATCGCTATCTTCCGCCCATCACAGATGGCAGGAGACACACGTGGGACCATTAATAACAGAAGCTGTCAGCAGTTCTTGTAATGGTGCAACTACACTTCCTCCTCTAAACACAGAATAACATGATTTGTATAGCAAAAACTATTGCTCAGTGCTAGGGACATCGTCATCCGTCATCTCTGTTTGTCTTACTTTGCAGGGAGCTGGTCAGGAAACTGGCAGTGCTTTCAGCTGCTACCAATGACCAGTTGCCTTCTCAACTTCCAATACAATGCAAAGGCAGCATTTGTTTTTCCTCTGACCAGCTGGTTCTTCTGAAATAGATAGAAGTTATGTCTGTGCACTCAGGCAGTTGGATCCAGCATTTCTCAGTTTTTCTCCAAAGATGCTCCTGGTTCTGCTTGGTTCAATTCAGCTGTGTGTTTGAGGGCCTCTTAGGCCTGCAGTTGGTGCTGGCAGTTGTTCTGATGCTGTATTGGCTCTGAAGCGTTGTAACCTCAGATTTTAGCCGTTTTAACACCTTTCTAGACCTTCCCATACTTCACTTGCCAGATACCAAACCTGGGCTCAGCCCTGGGTAAATCCCTGATGTAATGGTGGTCGCATGGCTTGCTCACAGACTTCTCCTCTAGTTTCTGATTCTCCATCACATGCTCTATGCCCTGCTGGGGAAGTTGGCTTCCTAGGTAAGTCTTCCTATTTCCTTGGACACAGATAGATCAGTGACACAAACACTGAAGTGCTTTGAATATTTATCCTTTCAGTTTACTTGAGTTGTTGTCAAGGTCATCTGTCTTCTGCTTGCTCAGATGCTTGACCCTCTGCGGGGTCCTTAGAAATACCAGCAAGTGAAGATTTCTACCATCAGCAAGTCAGAAATGGTGCTTTTCTCCCTGAACTGATGCTTGTCTTTAGTTTTCTTCAACAACTGGGTGTTAATTTACATATTCCTCTCTACACACAGCTCAAAAACAGCACAGAGAGTATTGGCGGGGAGAGGAACATCAGTAATGATTCTTACTTCTTATTTTTAAGTTGAACCTGCTGGCTTTGTTTAAATTTGTTTCCTTTTGCCTCAATTTGTTTTTACAGCACGTTTAATTTTTCTGTTGACGCAACAGTCTCCTGATTCATGTTCCTTAATCCTTTATCGTTTTCGTTTCGTTTGTATCCATCTCCACTTCCACTTTCTTCGTTCCTTTTTCTTATTATTTTGCCCTAGTTAAATTTGATAACTTTTCCCCATCCTCTCCAAGATGCCAGCTGCTCTCTTTGCTGCCTCCCAATAATAGAAGCGCGCTGCCTCTGACACTAAGGAGATAACCCCTTTGTGCGTGTCCCTTCCTCGCTAAGCGATACAGACAACTCTCAAGCAATGACAAAAGCCAGCTAAGCGGTGATGAAATACAAACATTTTCTGGCTTGCTGAGAAAGCCTGCCTGGAGCAGAGGCCGGGCCGCTGTGATTGATTTGCCGGTGGGATCCGCAGGGAGGGATGGAGCTGTCCAAGTGGTAAGAGTCTTTACGAGCAGAGCAGATGACAGACTTAAGACAAGCCCTAAGGAGTGTGTCTTTGAAATTTAATAACATAAGAAGAAAAATATTCCACACTTCACTAGCAAATCTAATGCTACACGCTAAAAGCATTATGAAGCTTTTTTCTCCTTTTTTTTTTTTTCTTTTTTTTTTTCCTTCTTTTTTTAGTAAAAGACAGAGGGACGTTTTAGGAAAGTTGATTAAGAATGTGGTTTCCACGCTGCTTCATTTTAGAAAATCACACTGATGGCTGATGTACGTTTTCGTGCACTTTATAACTTCTGAAGTGTATTAATTTTTCTTGCTGGGGAAAATGTCGTTCAAGAAGATTTGGGGAGGAGGGAGGGGGCCTGACATCCTTATTATGCTGTCACAGAAGGACTGCTTCTTCAGGCTCTTCAAGGTCTGTGTCTCTGGAAGAGTGACAGACTAATAGGTTCTATTCTTAAATTCAGAGTATCGTTGATAGCGCACCATGCAATTTATCTTTAAAATTAAAAAAAAAGGGAAAAAAAATTCTGCTGATACATAGTTGCAGAAAGTCGCTGGGAGATAGCTGAATAAAATTGAATTTCTCCTATCTTGCAAAAATATAAACACAGAGTATTGACATGCTCGGCTCCGAGTGCCTGTATCTTCACAGTGTAGGACCAGATGTAATTACCTACGTACCGTGAATTTCATTCCCATCACAGAATCTTGAGGCAGGAATATCGAATGCACCCACGCCTGCAAGCAGCCAAGGCATTTCCAATGGGAATAATGACTTTTGATGACACGATCCATTGTGGCGTGAAATAAGTTCACGTTGTTACACGTATCTGGGAGAAGCACAAACAGGGTTTAATAACGTAGAGATAAATGAAACACAAAACATGTATTTATTCTCCATCAGGCCCTTAAGATCAGAAATCTGGAGGTTGGCAGTAGTGTGAGCAGAGAGAGATGACTCTTGGGACTCGATGTTGTTGGCATTTTGCCTCTGATGCCATGATTTTAAAACCCAGCTGTGGATTTCCAGCTGTGAGTAGGCAGCAAATGATGCTAGACGTGCATTTTAGAGAGTTATAGATAAACTGTGTAAGCATATGAGGAGCAAAAGCTTTGATAGTACGCGGAATTTGCCTAAACAATTCAGGTAGTCAGTGAATTCCCTGCTCCTGCTAAACGAATAACTCTTCCTTGAAGCCATTCCGGTTGGCCCCAGACTGTGCAAACTAGGCAATATAAATGCAGCTGGTAGAGTTCATGCACGTACAAACGAGATGAGTAAAAATGAATCTCTGTTCTTTAAGCAAATTGGGTGCGTTCACAACATTGTCTTTGTTTTGCTCCATCGTGAGATTCCAGAATAGATGGGAAGGAAATGAGAGTGCTGAATTGTGAAGCGATGGCAAGAATGTATGGGCAGACAGCTTCATGCTTCATCTGGGGATATGGCAGCACTTACTTGGCAAGCAGTTTTTCCTAACTCCTTCCTGCTGCTGCCTAGGTACTTTTCTAATGGTTGCTATCAATCAGCCAATTCCATTTCACATTGCACTCTGGAAATCAGTGGGAACCAGCCATCGCTGCTGGAGGAACACGCCCCATGGCACTGTCCCCCAGGGGAGATCTCATCTGATTGTTGCTTAGGGTCCTTTCTTTCTATATGTCACAGCTCTGTAGTTGGTCTTTGTTCCCTCAACCAAATCCTTTACGCCTCCAGACAGAAGATTCCTCTTCTCTGGAAGCAATTGAAGCAGTCAATGCCTTTTGATTGATATTACACACTTAAAAATAATTTACCAGTCCAGACACAACCAGGTTAATCTGAAATTGTTTCAGGTTTCTACACTTTCCTTTACTATTAAGTCACAGCAAACTGAGGTGTAAGAGGCAATCGGTATGCATCAGTTTCTCCTCGGACTTCATTCCTTTTGATTGTTCTCACGCTTAAAACCTAGGCCAAGCTTTAGAACAATGACTACAGGTTTTGTGTCTGGATTTTGAGGTGGTGACATGGAATTTTGGAGAGGGAAGAATACCAGTAAGCAATGCAAAACCAGGGGGACCACATTCTGTTTTCAGACCAGCAAAGCTGGAGGAACTGAACTGAGACAGAGGTGTGGATTTATAGCTAGTTCTGAGAGCCAGGGAGTGGATTATGCTCCTCCATTTGCCTGCTTTTCATCTCAGCTGCATATAACGGTGCTCCTTTTCATTTCATAATTAATCCAAATAGAGTACAGGTAACTAATGAAAATAAGATTGAAATACAGTTGTGTGGAAGACAAATGGGTCTACAAATGGCATGTACAGGCAATGGATGATGCTAACTGTTTGTAATATGCCTGTGCCTTTCAGAGGAATTAAAGTCTTACCCCATGAATCCTGCTGAGGCAGTCTGTGTGATGAGAACTGATCCGTGTAGCACGAAGAGAATTTCAAAAGCAGGTTTACTGGCTTGATTTAATGTCCTCAGAAAGAGATTCAGGTCCTAATCCTGAGTTTACCATTGATTTCTTTTGTTCATTCATATCTAGTGCTAAACACTTTGCACTGACTTAAGTACTTGCGTCGCTGGTCTTCAGGTGCTGCGGAAAAATGTGATTTTAATTTTGGGGCAGAATCTCCCTTTAGCATCCACAACAATCCATGGGCTTCTTGTCTTTTCTTTTTTTCCTAATTTAATTTTGAGTTTAAAAGCTGCTGTTTAAAGCTTTGAAATAATAATTCCAGATTTCCTGAAAAGCATCGGCATCCAGGCTGGGAGAAACCTACAGAAGCTTTGCTGATGTTGTGCATAGGGCAGCTTCATCACAGATGCTCTTTCTACTTCCTGCAGCTCAGCTTCTAAAGCAAACTAAAAGCAGTTATTCAGTCACCTCCATGTGAATGTATAGTAGTTAAGTCCTAGATTGGTTCTGTCTCCGTGTTGTGCAGCTGGTTCTTAGTTAATGCACTTTTGCCATGATTGCCTTTTAAGAGCAGATCAGAAGATTAATTTAAACTGTATTTATAATAACAAAAGAATTCCATGAATTTTGCGTTAAAATGAATTCTGAGTTAAATGATTTTCTCATGCTACTTATTACAATTACTTGATGTCTTTAGGACCTCAGATTTCATCAGTGATTCAACCATGGATTGTTATGATGCAAAACCAAACTTCCAGTGTGAATGAGGTGATGAGAGCTAGGCAGGGCAATTCATGGGCAATGTCATGGAAGGAGTGTGGCTGGAAGGAAGTGGAGCTGAAGCTCGGGCTCTTGTTCTGTTTGCGGGCTATGAAATGCAAGGGAGTCTGGTGAAGGCTCACTCCTGAGCTTGAAGCGGAGCAGAGCATGCTTGGATAGAGTTTTCATGGTGAGTTTTCTCAAGGAATATTTCATCTGAGCTCTGCTTTAAGTGCTTCCCTTGATTCTGCAAGCAGAAATGGGAATAAAGAAACAAAATCTTTATATCAAGCATATTACGCCAGATTTCACTGCTAGCAGAATTGGCATCCGCTAATGCGTTTATATCTGAAGTTAAAATCTTGGCCCTTAGCCTCTAGAGCCACAGTTTATGACCATTCTGGATACAGTTCAGAGCTATGCTAAGTGGTTCCATTTGAAAGACATTTTTCAATTACAAAAAAAAAAAACAATTTTGGGAAAAGGTTCTGTTTAAAAGTGCCAGTTGAAATTCCATTTATGCATGCTGGCCTATCTACTTCGGTTAGGTTGCTAAAGCTCTTGTGAAAAAAAACCTAGCTCCCTAACAAGCCTATTAGCACCGTACAAGGAATGGCAGAGAGAAATATGATGAAATCTTTGGATACATATGTCTGGGATTTAGAGTTCATATATAAAAGTGGCGGCTGTTTTTCTGCTTGCTGTTGCTGCAATTAAAACGCCAATCCTGAGCGTCTTAACTTTACAAGAAGTGTAGAACCAAACTTGAAGGCTGTTGAAATGCTTGAACTCAGACTAAAAGGACAAAGACAACACCAAAAGTTTATTATTTCTTTTATTTCCAGAAACATTAAATAAATAGGTAAATAAGTAAGCAGAGGAACATGAGAAATAAGAAGTTTCCTTAATGAAAAATTCTGTTTCCAGAACTATGTATGTATGGGCTACAAACTAGGAAGAAGTAAGTGGGGGCTGCCGTGTTGCTGCATTGCAGTGGGTCCAGCACTACGGGGCCTTCCCTTGGCCGACATCTGCCTGCTGCTGGCTGCATCTGCACGTTGGGCAGTGCGGGGCTGCGCGGGGCTGCCAGTTTGGTGGCATCATCGTGGCCGCTGCCCTCATGGCCATTGCAAAGCAGAAACTAAAGAAGGGCAGGGCGTCCCAGGGAGCCTGCAGCTGTGGTGTTGCACCCAGTGCCTGGGAGAGCTCCGGCCAAGGAGAGCCGGGTGTGAAAGTGGGGAGCATGAAAGGGCTGTCTGTCTTGGGGAGCTTGGCTGGCGGGGGCCCAGCGGTTGCTGCTGCCTGCTTGCCTTGTGGCTCTGCTGCATGCAGGCTCTCTGGCCCAGCAGCCACTCCCTGTGTGGCACCCGGGCTGCTCCTCTGGGGGCTGTCATTGAGAGCCTCCTGCAGGCCAGGGCCAGGGGCAGCCTCGGCTCTTCTCTTCCGGGCTGGTGTTCGTTTGCACTGCTCCAGCAGCGGGTCATCTCTCCTGAAGAATGGGCGGGAGTAGAGGTGTAACTGCAAAAGATAAAGGAGAAGAGTTAGGTGGTGTCAGTGTGGGGCTGAGGGACAGCAAGATACAGGAACTCGGGCTTCTCTTGGCTGAGGGCAAACATGGGTATGGACAAGGCTTATGGGTGTCTTAATTTCAGCTGAGATGCAGATGTATTCTTCAGAGTGCTGGTATGATGCTCTGGTTTGCTTCTAGGAGATAAACACGCTTAACAGCCCTCCAATGCCTGCAGTTGCTACCAAGCAGTGCAGTACAAAGCCAGGGCCAGTGGGAAAAGCAAATGAACTGGTGTGGTGCTGAGCCAGGTATCACCACACCAATGGGTCCCTTCAGTCCTACAGCTCAGACTGCCTGAGACTAGATATCGTGTGAGTTTGTTGGGGACGCGTGGGGACCAATGGATGCCCTTACCTTCCTCTGGGCAGCAGTGGCTTCTTCCTCAGCCAGAAACTCGGGAAGGGACGGAGATCTTTCCAGGTCCCGTGGCACTTTGGTGAAGCCGTAGCGTTTGAGCTGCTTGACAAAGCTCTTCATGCTTGTATAGCCAAATGCTCTCACAGGCGCTTCCTTGGCCAGGACTTCTGCCATGAACAGTTGTTCCTCGATCACAAGACAGTTTCCTCCGTGGCCCCACCAGACGCTCTTCACTTGATCACTTTCGGCCAGCACCCAGAGTTTCTGTGGGAAGCTGAGGGCTGAGAAGATGTTGTTTTGGCCAGCACCTTTCTTAGAGGAACTCTGAGGGAAACGGTTGGTTTCCTCTTCACTGGGAAACGTTTGTGAGTCCTTTACTTGCGCTGTTGGTGTTCCGGCAACATGGCCACCTGGTGCTTGGTCTTGAGCTGCCAGGTCAGTGGAAGTGGAGCCTTGAGTCTGAAACAGCTCCTCCAGATCAGAAGCAGAAGCTGTTTCTGCAGCTGATGCCTCCATTTCACTGTCTCAAACCAGTGTCTCTGGCTCAAACCAGAACCAGAGACTGAGCGTGCACCCACTTGTGCAGCTGGCACAGGGAATGTGCCAGCACTGCCTGGGGGTTACAGTGGGAGATGCTCAGGTGTCACCATGGCGCCTTTGTGTGGCATTGTGACATAAGCATGCAGTGCCCAAGGCAAGGCCTGAGCCACCCAAGCCGATGTCACTTGTTGCCAGGGATGTCCCACTGGTCATAGGGGTGTTCTCTGAGCCTTTTTAATCACACCCATCTGTACAAGATGAAGCACCTTCTCTGTAAAGGCAATGTTTGATGTAGGAGTGGTCTCTGGATGCAGCACTGGAGTGCATGCTGAGTTTGTGGCCATCACTAACCTGAAGAGATCTTGAGCCATTCCATTTCAAAGAGTGGCCTTGTTTAGTGGGTGGTGTCACAGCCTTTAGCAGGGGAGTTGGAACTTGATGGTCTTGTAGGTCCCTTCCGACTCAAACCATACTGTGATTCTCTGATCTATGATTTAGTCTTGTCCAATGGAATGACTGTGGAAGCTGCAACGATATGAAGTTTACCAAGAGCCTGTGCTGAATTGTGCCTGTGGGGCAGTCCTGGCTCTGTGTACAGACACGGGAATGGGTGGCAAGAGAGCTGCTCCAGGATAGGGATCTGGAGGCTCTGGTGATGGCACGTGTTTCAGTATCAGCTGTATTCCCCCAGAGACAGAAGGGCCAACCCTACCCTGGGGTGCAACCCTCCCAGCTCAGGATATTCTTGTATTCAGTGAGTTTCTTCTTGAAGCTGTTACTTGATCATTTGGACTGCAGGGGCTGAGCCAAACTCATTCAGGCCTCTGGTGGCTTCTCAGGCTATGGATGAATATTCCATAAAGAATTAGAAATATGGGCTTTGAATAAAAGCAGTAATGTGGCGATCCATGGCAACAAATGAAACACAATTCCTATATTTCTAGCATTTAATGGATAAGATATGCCATAAAACTATCAGAAGTGTGAACCCTTCTTAAAACCTTGGCAGGGAGCTGCATCTGAAGCACTATAAATCTGCAAAATCTGTAATGTATCATACAGTGTGCATTTTTGATTTGTTTTTTTTTTTCTTTCTAGCACTTGAGCGTGGTATTACAGGATATTTTGCATATACCTGATACTGTGAGAACTGTATTAGGTTTGGATCCCTTTTCAACACTCTGCAGCTACGTCCCATTACCTCACCATGGATTGTTATTGGATGCTATCCAGTGCTCCAGTATTAGTGTCATAAATGCCTCCATGACATACGACATTTGTTACACTCGACAGCAGCATTCATTACTGCAAGCAGCAGCAGCCAGGCCATGTTTCCTTCCATTATTTAGCCATCACTGGACGAGAGGTGAGCACTTTGGCAGCAGGAGGAGCGGGGCAGCCCAGGGTAGTGACATCGTGTGTTATCTGCGATGGCTCAGTCGATACTTCGTGCTTACATGTAGCCAGGAGATCTGTTGACTCACAGCAGTAAACGCCTTTGTTATTATTTATGACTTTTTTAATAATGCCTGGAGGCTCTGCTGGGCAGGCTGTAAGAATCCTGCCCCAGCCTTCCCGAGGAGATAAGCTGCACGAAGCAGGGCTATCGCTTTGCATCGCAGTCAGGGAGCAGTGCATACCCAATGAAGTGCTGGGTACTGCAGGGAGCAAGGCTCTTGCTGGAGCTGTCTCCAAGCCTATCCTCTGCTTTGATGCCATGTCTCACTGCTGCACTTGCTGGTGGATTTGTGCCTGTGAAAGTTAGTAGGTTCCTGCAGCAAATGACCCTTGGCAATCTGAGTGCTAAAGGCTTAGATTGTTTTTCATTCTTCTCCGTGAATCAGATGCCTCTGGGCATCAATACAGACCCTGAGAAGCTAGACAAGTATCTAGCAAAGGTTTCTACCAGCTTACTGATTCAGGCCACCTGCAGGTAGGTGCTTTGCACAGAGCATGCTCCTGCTTCTTGCAGACCTGCTGACTGTATGGTGTCTGTGGGCCCCAAATCTCCTTTACCAGCTTTTTTATTTCTTTTGCATGCAGAGTGTGATGCTGTAACAGAACACATTCAAAAAGACCTAACCCAGCGTAGTCGTGGGTCTGGGCACCAGTTCATTCTGCTGCACTGGGGGAACCAGAGCAGGGAATCATAGAGAATCATAGAATTGGAAGGATCACCATGATCCTTTAGTATTTAACCCCCCTGCTACGTGCAGGGTCGCCAACCACCAGACCAGGCTGCCCAGAGCCACATCCAGCCTGGCCTTGAATGCCTCCAGGGATGGAGAACGCAGAATTTCTACCTTTGCAGTGAGTGCCATCAGTGCCTCAGGCCAATTGCCTGGTTTGGGCTCCTGTTCTTCTCTCTTGGTTTCATATTGGATCAAAGAAGTTGCACACTACAGAAAACAGTGCTGTCCATAGCAGGAGATTTACAGACAAATGCACAAAGGTGCAGAGAGATCTATGTTAAGCATACACCATTTCACCTACACCTGTGACTGAATGAGGCTTATACCTATTGCAGCTCCCCTCTCAAAAAGAGCCACGAAAAGAAAGTTTCAGAAAGCAAACTAGATGAGCTTTGTGGAACATAAAGAATTCATTTGACTAATGCAACTCTGCCCTAGGTTTCTGCCAGCAGCGTTTTCTAGCATGGGGCTCCAAGGGCACAAAACCCAGAATTTCACAGCAGTGTAAGGCTAATGATTAAAGTGTGTGTGCTGGCAGTCACGGGAGCAGCACCGGAGGAGGAAGCACACGCCTTTCTCTTTGGCGTTCTGACAGGCTGATATTAAAGACCTGCAAGTGTCAGAAGACGGAGGAAATCAGCTGGCCCTTCTGACAGATTGTACAGCGTAGTGTCTGTGCTGTCAAGGCAGTGAATATGACAAAGCTGAGAAATGACAGTAATAGGAATGTTTAGGAAAGGGAACAAGCCTAATAGAGATGCCGCTGTTGACAATAACATGCTTATGTTAGAAGTCAATTCTTTGAGCTTTTGTAGTCGGTGAAGAATTTATTGAGCTTGTTTTTCTACGTCTGGTTTTTCTTTTTGTTTTCGTACCCTTACTGTGTGTCTGTTTTTACTATCGTGGTAAAATACTGCTTAGTTGAAATGTGGAAAAAAGAAGCTCGTTGCTCTGTAATGCTCTGTTTCACTTGAATTATCAGGGTAGCGCAGGCAGCATCTGAGGGCTCCGTTGTACTGATACTGAGCAAACAGCAGGAAAGAGAGGATTAAAAATCACATTATTTTAATTCAGAAAAGCTTAGAAAGAGATGAAAATAAACCAACTTATGAGTTGGGGCGTGTGAAGTCAGAGAAGCCTAAGGATGGTGTTGGACCCACCTATCTGGCTACCTGCAAGTGAAGTAAGTTGTTCAGGCTGGCCGTGGGGCTAGCTGTGGAGGCTAAGTGAGAGGCTTTTGGGGAGGGGAAGCATCTTGGTAGACAAAACATCATCCTCCAAGTTTGAAATAGTAGTGATAACAGCAACGAGCTTTAAGGAAAAAAATTGAAGTGTTTCCTGATCTTATTTGATTTTTTTTTAATATATTTTTTTTATTATTTTGAAAAAAGGAAATGTTAACTACACTCCTTTTCAATAAGCTTGGACATATAGTGGACACGAGTCCATTGTCTTGGAGCTGTTAGGATTACAAAGCACTGACTGTGCATAGGATCTGCTTTGTTACCAAATGCTGCTTACGTTATGGATTGTCGCCACAGCGTGAAAGTTGCACCAGGTCATTAAGAGTTGGGTTTAATAGTGGTCATTGCCTGTATTAGTGTGACTCTCAGCAGCTATTACATGCCTCGGGGTTCCTACAAATGCGAAGTCACCATCAGCAGCTCTGGCACGCTCCAGTCTGCCATCAAAGCGATGCGGGAATTTCTTTCTACTTCTTCCTCAAATTTTCTTGAGCGGCCCATTTGCAGGTTTCAAGCAGGATTTAAATCTCTCCCCCTGCCTCAGCTGTCTGCAGATGAGATATATCGAGTCCCTCCGTGGCAATGCGCAGTCACTTGTGATAGATGTCTGAAATCAGCGAGTGAGTTTCTTTGAAAATTAAGTTTTTCTCGCTGGATTCTGCTCACCTGGAGCCCATGGGAACAAACTGCTCTCTGTTTCTGCTGTGGGATGGCAAGGGTAGATGAGATGAATCCCACCCTGTGTCAAAAAGCTATTATGCATCTGGTCATTCCTGTTGAGTTAATGGAAAGAATGCTGTACAAGCTATCCAAGGGAAAGATAAATCACTGCTCACATTGAGGTCTCCTCTTCCATAACATAAGCCCATCCATCTCATCATTTGGGAAAGGAAGGAGGACCAAAGAGGCTTTAACTGAATGGCTGCAGGCAGTGAAAATAGAGCGTGGGGAAGGAGAAAGAGTAGAAAATTAATAGCAGGTTATCTAATATTCTCTGAATGCCTTTAAAGCAGTGTTACCATTAGTCAGAGCTCGGTTCCTGCATGCTTGGAATTCCTGTCTTTGTACGTTTCTCGGGTCCGCTGAACACTTAAAAGTGAGACATATATTGATGCCCAAAATGCATGCATTGCAGTCAAGTAGGAAGTTCAGAGGAAAGCATGTTTTCACACTAAAATCTGTATTCAGGGATCTCACTTGTAGCAGAAACCGGAATAAATTTCAATTTGTGGTGACAGCAGTTTTGCTGTGACTTAATTTTTCTGAGTTAACCCATCAGTAAGTTTTATATTTTAAATGAAATTTTTTATTTAAAGTAAGAGCGATGTTATTTTTCTTCTCAGACTCTTGAAACAGCAAGAAACCAGCTAACGTGTTACAGAGATAACATTGCATGCAGTACAGTCGTGGATGTGCTGCTTCTGATGTAGACATTCAAGAGAAGAAACAGTTCTGGACAGAAGATGAAGATTCTCTTACCCTTTCGTTTTTAATATGTTATATTTTAATATCTTCGGAATGCATCCAAGAGTTCCTTGAATTCTTCTAGACAGATTTTAACGTCTTGAAGACTCTGCTCCTAAAGTTTCTGCCTTTTCCATTTTGTTTTAAAACTGTTTTCAAAATCCCAAATGCCACCAAAGAGACGAATGAAATCAAATAGAAACAAGCTCAAGTCCAGCTGAAAGGGAGCTTTACAGTAATGGTCTGGGTCTAGAAATCCTTACAAAAAGCTTATATTTCTTTTATGTGAAGGATTTTCTTCTATCAGATAAACGCTTTCTTTGCTACAAGTGACTTTCTGGTGATTTTTTGATTGAAAAAGGATTTGTCGAGTTCTGAGATCTGTTAAAGCTCTGGAAATAATGCCCCTTCATCTCGGTGGCGTTTTTCTCCCAGTAAGAAGTTAAGAGAAGTCCCCCATGCCTGCTGGCCAACCATCTCTCCACAGCCCTGCCCTTTGAAGGGAGATGCAGGCAGCCCTATCCTGCTGCACACTTACATCTCATCCAAGACAGATCTCTACACACATACTTCTGTCGACACACTGCACGGGCAGTTTGGGTTTTTCTATCTTCCAAGGAAATCACCTTCCACCTTTGCCAACTTAGACTGAGCAATTTGACTAAGGAACTTCTCAGCGCTTTCTTTGCTTTTATTGCCTTCTTTAAATACTTGGGTCTAAGAAACCTGCATTATATGCCCCCGCCCAGTCTATAAAGCTGCCTTTCTTTTTATCAGGCCTAATTATTGCCAAATAATAGTGAATTAATGTTCATTACACAACCAGGTACTGTACCTCACTCTTGCCATGACGGATCTGTTTTCAATTCCCTGGCCCTACCATTATCTAAGCAGATGATTACTGAATTTGAATGACTTCACCTGCATGAGGTGAGTCACGAGTTTAAGAGCATTCTGAGATTATTTCCTCTTACGTGCTTTGCCAAATCTCTGCCTACTTAAATATCTCAGGAAAGGGAAAAAAGCCATTACACTAAAGAATGGCAAAAGGTTTTTGTTTTGATACCAATATATGAAAACCTTTTATCAGCAGATTGTTGGACCTCTTCTCTCTTTCCCAGCTTGCCTTTTTGTCTCCATTATTAGGAATATTAAAGTGAATTACAGCCTGCTCAGGACTGTTCTTCTGTCCTCTCCCAGGAAAGATCCAAATAAACACACTGGGGAGGCAAAGGGAGGAGGAGGTTGTCATCATTTCCAGGAGGGGAATATTGAGGAGGATTTATTCCCAGTTGAGGTTGGAAGACTTGGAACAACATTTCAAAAAGTGCATTCCTAAGCAGAATGTGGTGTGCATTCGGAAGACGAGGAATAATTGATGTATTTGTTGAAAGCTGTTTATGGAACAAAAAAAAAACAAGTAGAACATCTATCGTATGGTGAAGTCGGTTGCTTGGTAAATAACATTCCACATGGTGTGACAGTAATGAAGAGTTTTATCTACAGCCGCTGCAATCATGGTTTGCAGCATCTGTTAAACGTTTTATTTACTCTTATTTAGACAAGCATGCTAACATTTGCATGAAGAATCTTACACTGTAGCGTTTGGAAACCTTCCCATCTGCCTTTCTCTCCACCCTTCCAAGGGTTCTGCACAGATAATGCTTTGTCTTCTCCCCAAGTCAGACTGTGTGCCAGCTCATGAGCTGCTGCAGAGCCTCTGTGTGATTTCCTTCTGCTCCCCGGGTGAGCGTCCCAGCATCCCAGTGGGTGCTCTGCCACAGCACAGGGAGGTCAGAAGGCTGCTGTGGTGCTGTGCTGTGTCCAGGTTGGGCAGGGGTCCCATTGGCTGGGGATGCCCTGAGTGTGCTGCGTGTTCCTGATCTCACTGGGCATGGGGAGCAGTGCATCATCAATCTGAGTACCTCGGCATGGTGCTGTGCATAGACCTGACTACAGACTCAGTCATCTGCTGCTGCCAGGATGCCCATAAAACATTTTGCTATGGCAAGGCAGCAGTATCATGGCTAATTAAGCTCATAATTGCCTGTAGCCTTGTCCTCCCTGATCTATTTTCTGCATTTGTTGTGGTGGTTGTTGTTTTGTTTTTTAAAGTAAGCTTAGACTGCAGACTATTTGAGGCAGAGACTGGGGTGTTGTATCTTTTACAGGCAGCAGGAAGGTGCCCTGGTCCTCTGAGCCCCCCTGGGCTGGGTGACTATCATGTCAGTGCATGTTGGCTGCTGCTCCATTGATGACTAAAGATCCTCGAGCAGAGGGAGTGTGTAATCCAGCAGGGCTGAGTGCTAATATTATAATAATATCTAATATTATCCCGAGCAAAGATTCCTTGAAGAAAACTAAGGAATTAGTAGCCCTCGGTGAGCATGGTTTCGGCAAAACCCTTCTCTGTATCGACTAACAATCGTGTGCCTTTTCTGGGCTGGAGTTGAGAAGTTCTGAGTAATGATGCTGGTTGAACCATTAATGAAAGTCCTTAAGTCATTTCTTGATACTTTCCATTTTGGGGCATCTTTCTTTTCGAAACAAAAACCAGAACCAAAACCAGATGCTGCTGTATGCACATAGGAGAAATCAATGAATGGGATCAATATTCCCTCCACAGGTAATAAATGCTGAGAAGCATTTCTGTCTATCTAAATTGATCCTAGAGAATTCTTTAAATTGGTTCTGATGTGTATAAAAATCATTTCCGTATTGATCAAAGCTTTTCTTTCTTTCATTCTTTGATACATTATTTCATCTCTGCCATCAGTAATGGTCCCAGGCTTCTCTATGCAGTTATGTTAAATAGAATATCTTAAATCCGTGCGAGATCATAATTTTAATGACTCAAGAAATAACTGGGCTTGTGTCTTTGAAGATGAATGCTTTGCTTACGGTTAGGCAGCCTAAGTATTTTTAAATTGGCAAAGTCACTACGTCTGAATTATCTACAATAAAGCCTACAAATAGTGGCCATGATTGCATTGGAAGCAATTGCCCAAATCCAGCATCCCTTACTCTAGGTGTCACTGCTGCTGTTACACACAGATGATTTCTCTCCCTTTCTCTTTCCTTGTTCTGCTCTGTATCTGAACAAGACCATCCCACTGTTGGGTAACCCAGCTGCAGTGGTTTGAAGGTGAAATCTTAAGACTTTGGCCAACAGCATTTATTGATTGAGGAGCCCAGTGCCTGCAGCCTGACCTTCT
Organism: Perdix hodgsoniae; assembly: GCA_035772895.1. Lineage (NCBI taxonomy): Eukaryota > Metazoa > Chordata > Aves > Galliformes > Phasianidae > Perdix > Perdix hodgsoniae. The sequence goes on from JAPSGF010000015.1 coordinate 12,102,807, forward strand.
TTTTCTGCCTTCCCAACCCAGAGGTGTCGCTGTCTCCAGCAAAGCACTACTGAATTGGCAAGGTTTCATTCAAAATTCATTTTACAAAGAGGACAGTAATTGTGGCTGTGATTTCTATTAGGACCTTATGGAATATAAATTATCAGGCTGTCTTTTGACAAGTGCAGGTCTTGTTCCCTTTACCCCAGGTAATTTGGTTCTATCAACCCAGCAAATTAATCTTGTGTTTTGTGTTCTGAAGAAACGCAGTCACCAATTCCATTGCTTCAATGTACCAGCACTGTTTTAAATTTAGTTCCCAGTTCAAATTAGAAGACGGGTTTTGTATTGTATCTACATATGTGGCTTTAGCTTTGATAGTGTTTATGTAGCAACATAGGTGCTAATTGATTTTAAGGTCCACTTCTGTTCTCAGAACAATGCTGAGATATGTCTTTAGTACCAGGAATAAAAGGGCACGGGTGACTTTGATTACTTTTATGAGGAGCAAATATTTTTCCAGCCCAAAGAGCAGAACTGCTTTAGGAATTCATCAATGCCCAAAGCAAAGGGCACTGCCAGGCTGGAGGTGGCAGCCTGGCCATGCAATGTGTGGTGCTGGGAACAAAGCCTGTCCTCTGGGGTGTGCTGGGGCTGGAGATGTAGAGCAGGAGCTTGCTGTAATGCTGGAAACAGAAGGAGCCAAGAGGCACTGGCCACTTGGGAAATACAGTTGCATCCCAAAAGGTACGTCCAGAAATACCATATCCCATTTGCTGGTGTCTTCATGGGCTGCATCACAGCTTCCAGGCAAGGTGGGATTCATAGATACATAGAACAGTTTGGGTGGGAAGGGAGCAAAACAGACAGGGGCTTGTCCATGCCATGTGGGTGGCAGTTTGGACTACCAAACCCTCTATGATTCCTCTATGGGTCCCTAAAAGGGAAACACAGCAGCATCCTGGGCTTGACTGCAGTGCAAGTGTACGTAGAGAGAAAAGATGAACAGCCAAATATTTTTTAGCACACAGATATTTTTGCTGGGGTAAGTCACCATCCCTTTTAGCGACTGCTTGCACAGTTGTTTGTACCTTCCGGCGCTTCTGCTGCTTTGCTCTCTACCTTTTCTAACTCAGTGCATGCTTTTTGGAGCAAATGACCAGATGGTCAGAGCTTATGTTATTCTAAGGACGTAATAGGGGTACATCAGAAAAATTAGTACCTCTGTTCTAGCAATGGGCAACAACAGATTAGATGTAATTACTACAAGGGCTGATACCATAGGGTCTCTTTGGCATGGCGATGTGCTCTGTCATCACTCCTGCTGCCAAGTGGAGGAGGAGGAATGAGCTCAGGACTGGAGCTTGGTTTTAGCTCCCCATGTTGCTGGTCTGTGGGTGTAACAGCAGATCTGCAGCGGCTTTGCATGAGCCGGACATCTTTGCAACTTTGAGTTTGAGATCTGGAGGTGCTCTGCATCTGAGCGCAGTGGATTTGCACAGACCTGCCCCACCTGACAATTTACCCAAAGGTGTATGAAGGAGCAGTTATCTCCAGGCTTTTGTCTTGCTCTGAGTGTTATATCAAAGTGCCTTTGTTAGTACATGAGGAAGCATCCTTCATCAAAATAGGGGTTCGCATGACAATTGTGTAATAGATTTTGTTTGGCTTCCTAATTGGAGAACGTCTTGAAAGAGCAATAAAGCCCAGTTTGTTCCCAAAAAGAAATATCTCCTTTTGGAAGGAAAGTGGGAGATCAGCAGTGAGACAATGGGTGTTGGGACACGATCATTTGGTGCATTCCTCTCCCCTCTCTGCCTGTATTTGCAGTGCATCCTTCTGCCACAGAACAAGGAGTTGCTGTGCTCATAGCCAGCAGAAGCAGTGCATCACGGGGTGGTGGGCACCAAATGTATGGGAGGTGAGACACTACTCCTCATCAGGGCTGCCCCGTTCACCCAAGCCCTTTCCCTGGCATGGGGACATGTGCCATTTGCTGTTGCACCTCATAAGCTACTGGTAAGCTGCAGTTGTCCAAACCTTCCTTTTATTTTTGTCTCCCTCCTGTCCTTCTCTGTTTTTAACAAGCACTTCGTTATGGCTTTGAGGAGGCTGAAAGTGACATTAACCCCCTGCCCAGCTGTTGCAGTGTCAGGGCTCCAGGCGAAATGGCATTTATTTGGCTCCTGGAGAAGTCATCCCAGCGACTGCCTGGAGAGCCTGGCTGCAAGAGAAATCCATATGCAGTGCTTCTGTCAGCAAAGACTTCCTGGAAGAGAGTTTGTAATAAATATTCACATCTGCTGCTTTGGACACTCTAATCCATCCTACAGATCTTTGCTGTGTCAGGCTTTGTTCTAGATGAGGAAACTGGGTAGTTGTAAAGGTTTGCAAATAGGGCATATTTATCATGGTTAGCTCTACCTTCCATTTGCCTTTCCTGCACAGGCATTCATGACTACACTAAGCATAACGTGTGATTAAGTATTCTCAATGCATTTGTGAGCAGCTTTAGACTTGTGTTTCCTTTGAGAGATGGAGAAGTGGCATTGGTTTGCTTCCCAGTTTGTCAAGTGAGCCAGTGTGACCATCATTGCTGTGAATTAGGCTGAGTGGAAGGATGATGTGTTTCCTGGATGAACAACACGTTGTATGGTCACAGCCTACACCATGGCTTGCATGGGATTCATGCTGGGAGGTCAGATTCTTCCCAACTAACTTCTGATGGGTGATAGGTTCTCACTGGCTTCTTGGTGAATTCTTTACATGACTAAAATGGCCCAAATCTCTCCCATTTTTCATAATCTTCCTCAAAATGATGGCCTTAGCGTCCGATTGACTTTGTCAGTGTCAGTTATTCCTATGCTGGTGATGCCTTTGCTTTCAGAAGGAAAACACTGATACATGAAAAGAGCTGTAATCATTTGAAGGGTATATTGAACATGCTCCCAACAGAACAAGGCATTTGGCCAAGGTCATGACTGGATCTCTTTGCTGGGAGGACCACATCAGCTCTGAAATGAATGTGTCAATCCTTTCTTTTTTTTCTTCGATTTTTTGTTTTATTTATTTGTAATTATTATTTTTTTTCTGTATGTGGCACTCATGACTATTACAGTTGGTTTCCAAAAAGAGGGAGCCTGTATTTGGCAGCGGGGTAAACAAATGTGCTAAACACATTGCTTTCCACCTGGTACCCATGCTGGTATTAAAGTAGGAGGACAGCTGACTTTCTGCATCATTGGGAGTGATGAAACCTGGGTCTGTCTGGTTTGTCAATAAGTACATGGAGACTGGAGACTCTTTAGAACCTTTTTGACTTAGTTAGCTTTAGTTCTGTGGTAAGGCTTTTCCATAAGGCTCTGAGCGAGTGGGGCTCTCGGTTCAGTTGGATGCCCAACCTCTCTGCAATTTGGCTGAGAAGTGCCCTTTCCTTCAGGGCAGCACTGTCCAAGAAGAGCAACGTAACGGCGTGATTCTGATACCTCCAGCTATTAGCGGAGCATCTGCTTTTCTGCTGCTCAGCCTGCATGTCAGAATCTGGCCCTAAATAATTGCACCCAAGTGGAATAGCTGTGCCCTTAATGACTGGCATACCCAGGTCTCGAGATTCACTTAATCACTCTGAATCCAATCTCATTATCATTGATCTACTCAACTTTCCCATCGTTTATCTCAGCAAACGGGGGCATGCAAGACATGGTTCATCTTTACACCGCCAGCTCCAAACTCCCAGCACCTCTGTCCTTGCCAAACCCTCTAACTTTGCTCTGTGTTTCCATTCCAGGTTGCACCGTGGCCGTGGCGAGCAGCGATGGGGCTGTGAAGATTGTGCAGCCGGGGCTGGGCCAGCTCCATAGCCTGCGGGGTCACGGTGAGACAGAAGTGCAGAGCGTGGCCTTCCATCGCCCGGTGGAGCAGCTGCTTTCGGGGGCTGCGGACGGCACTGTCTGTCTCTGGACCTAAGGATGAGCCTCAAGGCATACCGTGGAAAGAACAGCATAGCAGAGAGGGCTTAGCAAAGCGTTTCCATAGTTAATATTTGCAAGGGGCATAGTTGCTGTAGAGGAGTGTTACCTTGCGTTTTAACCCAATAAAAGCCCCGGTTTGGCTTTCTGTTTTCCCCAGCATCCAGCATCCCTCATTCGGTCGCTCGGGCAGAAATAGCTTTACGATGACGCCTAATGACAGAGCAGCCGAATTGCAGGGAGATCGATTGCGAGCGTATCGCAGCGGAGCCACCAGCGCACGGCTCCCCAGTTCCAGCCTGCGGGAAGACGGGAAGTTTTAATAATGCAGCAAGGTGGGATTTTGGATGCAGCTCGGGCCGCCGCCGGGGCAGGAAGGAGGCCGAGTTGGGGAGCACAGCACTGACAGCAGTGGGATCACCGCAGGGCTGCGTGCCTCTCCCCGCAGCTGGATTCCTCTTTCTTTTTTTTTTTTTCTTTCCCCCATTCCCTCTTTTTATTTTTATTTTTTTCTTTTTATTTCCCACCCGCCCCTCAAAAAAAAATTTTTTTTCTTTTTTTTTTCTTTCTTTCTGTTTTTTGGGTTTTTTTTTTTAATTAATTATTATTATTATCACTAATAGGGGGTGGGGCAGCCATGCCCATCCCCAGGGCTGGGGAGTCCCCGCAGGGGAGCGGCGCCCGCCGGGCGCTGGGCTCCTCCGCCCTCCCTCTGCCTGCCCGCCGCCTCGCCAGCCCCCGCGCCCCGCTTCTCCCCCCTCCTTCCCCGGCTGTGGCAAATCCTGCACTGCAAGATATCCGCTGGGCATAGGGAGGGGATCTCTCTGTTGTTGTGTTTTTTTCCTTCTTTCTCCCCCCCCCCCCCCCCCCCCCCCCCCCTTCCTCCATCTCCCTACCCTCCACTTGAGACCTGAGGAAATCCAGCCCAAGTTCTCCGCGATGACTGCGCTGCTGGCATCAGGGTTTCTCCACGGCATCCCTGCCTCCGGAGCGCCGCGCCGCTGCTCGCTCTGAATCCTCGGCGCTGGGTGAAAGCTTAATTCTCATGCCGTGGTTGCTGGGCTGCTGCTTTCCTGCGTTTTGCGATGGGAGGTGGAGGAGAAGGGCTTGTCCATGAGTCAACGCTGAAAATGTGATTAGGAGGAACTGCTTTCACTAATTTTTGTCTAACCTTTTAGTCCATGTTGGCCTGTGACCCCTCGCAGCTTTCAGACCGAGCCTGATTAGGTAAGTGTGAATTATTCACTCGGGGCGAGGGAAGGTGGATGGAAGCATTTTACTCAGGCACTTAGCGATGGTCCTGGCCCCTCTCCTGATGAGGAATGATGAGAAAGTTGGGCTGTAAACTAATTGCGAGCAGAGCGGCGCTTGTTTACTTGTTGCAGTCTGTCGGTGTGAGCTGCCTGCAGTCTGTCTGATCTCTGCCTGGCAGCTGCTGTGGGACAGCTCGGATGGCCACGGGCTGTAGGAAACACTGTGCTCTTATTTATGAGCTTCAGAGAACTTTCAGTTTTTAATTTGGAGAGCTCCCTCCTCAAACTTCAGCACCTTCTCTCCATTGTTTCACGTTTCCCCGGATGCGAATTACTTCGTTTTCTCCTGCTGTGTTGTGTTTGTCTGTTTGTTTGTTTGTTTGTTTCCTAAATAGCCACCAATCTGCAGTATTGCAACCTACCTGTAGCATTTAGGTGGGCATCCACTTTGGAGCGTGAACCTCCTGAATCCCAAACAGCATGTTACAATAGGTGCTGCTGGCAGGTGTAAGAGGGTCCTTGTGCTGGGAATGCAGCTAGCACTTCAATTAAGAAGATATCTTTTGAATTTGATAAAGCTTGTGTAATATCCGGTGTCTCCCTCTGTTGTGGCTTTGGAAAAACTGCTTTGTCAACAGGATCCCTCAACTGCTTCTCCAGGAGTAAAGCTTGCCGCCACCGCTGCTTTCCTTCAGCTAACAAGAATGAATGGCTCAACATCTGCAGCTCCTCTAAAATCCCAGTGCTGAAGGAATACCCCCTGGGGGTGTGGGGGGGCATGTTTGGCTGTGTAGGCGATGCGCGTTGTGCGCTGTGCATCCGCCTGCCCGCAGACAAGCCGTGCTTGGTGAGTGCTTCCCCTCCTCAATACAGAGCTAACATCTTATCTCACTGAAAAGTTTGCTGCGGAGCTTTGCCCGGTCCTCCCTGGAGGGGGTCAGAACCCACGGCACAGCTGCTGCTCGCGGGGCCGGGCAGTGATGTGGCACGGCAGGCAACCAATGGCACACCCAGAGATGCACGGAGCCTCACTCCGAGCTCAGCCCTGGGGTCAGGCAAAGCTGCTTTCTCCCTCTGCGGAGCTGAGCGCGGCGAGGTCGGGCTGTGCTGCGGCGCTCCCGAAGTTTTATAGTGAGGTTCCATCCACGATTCAGCAGCTCTGCACACGACACAGGCTTTTAGCATCCTGCTCTCAGCATTTCTTCCAGGGAATCACCGGAATGCTGAATACTGGAGGAGAATCGTGCATCGTGTGTTCAGTCAGGATCATGCAGACCTGCTGCTGGCAGACCAGGCAGCCCCTTTTCCTCCTCCTAAACGCTGCATGTGAAACTCTGCTGCTCCACCTCTCATGCACCGCGTACAATCCAGCTCCATCTTCTATGCTGGATGCAGATCTGCCTGCACAGTGCGTTTCCCTTGTTCCTCAGCCCCCCTCTGTTTGATGAAGAGGGCTGTGTGCCACACAGAGGGACGATGACCACAGCAGGAGGTTAAAGCCACACTTAAGCTGGGGTTTAAATCCCTCCGGGCTGTCCGTCCCCATGCAACTCCAGGCAGCTGCTGTAACTTCTGGTGCAACAGAAAACTCTGCACATGAGGGAAATAAAAATGAGGTGATTCTCTGAGCCATCATTTGTATAGAGATGTTTTGTGGGCATACGCTTACAGAAGTGTGTCTAATTTATGTATTTCATGTGCTTTATTCTCATTACACATAACTCAGGAGAGGCTTATTCCAAATGAAGCAGTGATAGCTATCTGCACAGTTTGAAAGCACTGATTTATTCTTTCAGGCTGGTAGAAGGTAAAGCCCTTATTAGTTGATGTTTCTTGATACTTTGAGTTCTCACTTCAGAATGTTTGCTTTCAGACCACAACACTGGTCTCCTTATGGAAGCAGCTGTTTCCATCCGGCCCTGAGATCCCATGGAGAAGCTGAGGAGGGGGATGGCTCTTCATATCCATGAAGCCTGGATACTGCTGTTTGTAATCCCTGGCTTGGTCACGCCGGCTGCCATCAACCACGAGGACTACCCCGCCGATGAAGGGGACCAGACCTCCAGCAATGACAATCTGATCTTTGATGACTATCGAGGGAAGGGTTGTGTGGATGACAGTGGCTTTGTGTACAAACTGGGAGAACGCTTCTTCCCGGGGCATTCCAACTGTCCCTGCGTTTGTACTGAGGATGGACCTGTTTGCGATCAACCTGAATGCCCTAAAATCCACCCAAAGTGTACAAAAGTGGAACACAATGGATGCTGTCCAGAATGCAAGGAAGTGAAAAACTTTTGTGAATATCATGGGAAAAATTACAAAATATTGGAGGAATTTAAGGTATGGAACACTTCTTTTTTCCCAAGTTTTTATATTAGTGTGATAGAAGGCTGGGGACTCTCAAAGGCACTCAGTATTTGCTTGCTGCTGATAGCAAAGATCTTTTCAGCTGTGATGGAGGTCAGGCTAATGCAAAAGGTGCCACCTTCCCCCTCGCATGCACTCTGATCAGCCAGAAGTCCCCAAGCAAAATGCTGATCCTCTGAAGCTGTGATGCTGGACAACTTCCCTGGTTGCTCACAGCATGAACTGGCCTACCAGGGGAGTCTGTAAAAGTAGTGGTAAATCAATACTGGGTGCTCTTTAATAACCCCTTTTCCAATTTGGATAACAGAATATGACGACACGGTACTGAGAGTTGTTGCTCATAACTGTATGAGAATGCAGATAGGTTGCAGGCTGTGTGTAATGTTTTCATTGCAACTGTGGTAAGGCTGTTCAGAATGGCAAAATATTAATTTATAGTAAGATGGCCATCTGAAGGACTGAGAAGCAGGGGGCTCAGTTGCAACAGTAGAGTTCCTGTTAGAAAAGTTGTGAAGAAGCCCTTTGGGAATGTGTTGTGAAAATAAGACCAGATTTCAAAAGCCATTACCCTTTACACAACCTGCACCTCTTATTCTTAGAAGTTTGCTTACATGTTTTCAATTCTCCTGAGGAAAACAGCATGTCAGAATGAAGAATGGGGTCTGTAAAGGCAACAGGTATACACAAGTTTGTTCTCTCTGGTCACATGGCATTAAAATTCATACCTCCTTAATTAACGGCAGCCTATAACTCTTTGTGGCTATATGCCCAATCTCGTTATACACATGCCAGTGTGTTTTCTTCTCAGAAAATGAAAATGCTTCCATATAAATCTCAGTACTGCACAAGTTCTTGTAGCATAGATTGCAATTCCCTTTTTCCCAGCTATTTTTTGTCATTTTCAGTGAAGGTAATAATTAGTTTCTTTCTTATATCATGCATAGTTTACATTCATCTTTTCCTATCCATCTGCAGCTGGAATCTGCGGATGGGTAGGAAAAGGCTTGTTTAAGTCTTGTTTAGGGCTCTACATTGTCTTGGCCATGCAACATGGCAAAACAGATATATGAGGATCATATCCGCAAGGGCCATTCTGCTCATCTTGTTCTCTGCTTTGCAGAGGAGCATGAAGATGCTGATCTTGTGAGCTGCTTGAATCACAATTTCTTCTTGTCCTACAAAGGCTGTCCCAGTTTCATCCCACAGACATTGTTCTCCAGCGGTCTCACATCCCACTGCGCTGTCATTCTGGCGTGTGATTGGAAAAGTTGCAAGGAGTTGTTTTGGAGGGATTTTAGAAAAGGAGTAATCTCACCTGGTAAAGGATTAAAAGGTAGAAAAGTGGAATTTACGGAGGAAGGCTGTTTGTTGTGTTCAACAACTGCAGGGTGTCATGTGGGAGCAAATCTCCAGTGTCCTCAGAAGAAGGCAGAGTTGGTGGTGGCCAATCCAGCCTGGGACTAATGTGGGATCCTTCAGCTTTGGTCCATTCATGGTCAAGCTCTTGATCTCGACCTGTGTTTTACAGAGAACCCAATGCCTTGTGCAACAGGGAAGAAGCTGATTATGGGGGGAATCTAGGTGTTTAGTAACTAACTCTTGCTTCTCTTAGAGATTCAGGCAGTGGAAAATCAGTGTGCACTTCCAGGGGTGTTTTGGGGAAAAAGAAATATGAAAAAAAGAGCAAAGAGCTTCCAAGATTCAGAAAATTGCTGCTCTGAAGGAAAATGCTGACTTTGTTGAAGCATTGGGTTATTTTGCTGTTTGCTTCAACAGAACCAAGATTTTATCAGACAGCTCTCTAGAAGAAATCCTGAGCAGTCCATAGCTCTTGTAGGCTCTGAACTCTGCTTTTCTCTCATCCTGCTGGATTTATAGGGTCTGCAAACTTTCTGAAGTCCATTCCTCACACACTGACCTCTGTCTTTGCCAAGGAAGAGAGGCTTTCTCCAGTCATTCCAACTCAAAACCAGACTGCTTTCAATGGAAGTGGAGTCAGTGGTGTCGTAGAATCACCAAGGTTGGAAAAGCCCTCCAAGATCACCCAGTCCAACCATCCACATACCTCCAATATTTCCTACTAAACCATGTCCCTTAGTACAACATCTAAACGTGTCTTGAGCACCACCAGGGGCAGTGACTCCACCGCTCCCTGGGCAGCCCATTAGAGCTTCCGTTTGAAAACCTTTTGCAAGTGTCTTTCAGCATGTGTGTCTGCATACAAACATTCGTACTTGCTCTATTACTGTCACCAGCGCTGACTCATCATGTAGAAATTTCAGCTGCTTGATCTCTGCACGTATTAGGATTATTATTTTCTCAAGGAAATTGGTTTTCACTCGGAAATCAGAATTGGTGAGAGGTTTCCATTTGGGAGATTTTTCCCATCTTGTTTTTGGGTTTCTATTTAGGCTTAGGATGAAAAATCCGAATGCAATTTAATCTTTTTATTTTCTTACCACTGACAGGAGCTGTGACTATCTCAGGGTAAAAGAGTACTTCTAAAGACCCGTTTCTTAAAGAATTAAGTTGTTTGTGTTTTTTTTTTTCTAGTGGGCTGATTTTGTACCTCTGATCTTTCTGACTCACACAGCGGTCGTAAGCACAAAATATAAACATGACAACAAGCCATCCAGCTGAGACAGCTGTCCAAATGTTTATGCTTGTGCCCCTAAATCATTAACACGTACCGATGAAACGCTAAACTGAAGTTCAGTTGTAAATCTAAACCCATTAGGAGTCTCTCTGCATGCTTTGTAAAACCGCGTGTCCCTTGCAGATGGTTTAGTAACCCCATGTAGGATCTTCATAGCCCTGTGATGGGTCCTAGGAGATCTCTGAGGTCTTTGGGCTCCAGCTGCCTGGATGGAGCCTGCCCATCCCCTCTGTTTGCCTGGGACTCATCCATGCCCCCAGCCGAGGCTGCAGGCGAAGGGGAGGGCTGGTTGCTTTTATGGTGATCTCTTTCCCAACCTCATTTTTCACTTCTCTCCTTGCTGGCCTCAAATCTGCTCTCTTAGGTCTCCTGCAGTCCTTCCTGGAGCAGTCATGGGGTGATGGCAGTCTAGGGGTCAGTGTGAAGGATGCTGCAAGTCTCAGGCACTGTGTCTCTTTTCCCCAGAGGAAACTGGTGGTCATTCATGGGGTCACTTTGCAGCCTACTTGAGTTTTGATTTCCATCCTGCAGGTTAAGGTCCAAGTCCCAAGAGCTCTGCACTTGCTTGCAGCGAGGTTGCCAGCCCTCCCCTTTCTTCCAGGGAGAAAAAACAAGCAAATAGCAAACCTGAGAGCAGTCTTGGCTATTGGGAGTGCACATGGCTGGGTGTTAAATGAATCTTCCCAGACAGCAGCTTATGTAAAGTAAAGGAGACAGCGTCCCGCCAGCGTGATGAATGTTCGCTGGCAGCTGATGGAGAAATCGTGCAAATGTCAGTGAGACAACAGCTTTCCTAAGTGCTGATTAGTTTTTGCTCAGCTGCATAACTTACTGCCAGAAAAGCGTGTGCCTACCCGGATTAATAAATGCAATTTATGGCCTGGGTGAAGGTACATTTGTAGCCACAGCCTTTGGGAAATTCTTCGTTTGCCCATTTGCAAAGTCTGTAATCACGTCCTAGTCTCCCACACCCTCATATCCAGCCTAACCATCCGCAGACTTCTGTGAATACATGGCTGAGTGCCACTGCTGGGAAGCAGGCAATGAGTTCACAAGAGATTGCCAAGCTGACATCTTGAAGCATTCTCTTAATTTTGGGCCATGCAGGTGGGAACTTGCTCTTTGTCTCGGCAGGTTGGGTGCTGCTGGTGACATGGCTTACTGTAGCATGGGGCCATCCTCAAAGTCACCAGTAGAAATCTTGTAGCCATGGCTAGTGGAATTTCTCCACTTGCATTCAGGTGAGTTATCCTTTGGGTGGGGAAGGAAGAGCTCTGGGCATCCCAGCTTTGCCAGCTTGGTGATATTTCTGTCTGAAGAAGAACAGCTCTCTTCAACCTGCAGTTGTGAACTTGGACTTGGAAGCAGGTCTGAAGATCAGGGACATTTATTGAGCGCTTCTTCTTCTTTCTGCCAGACACAAAGCTGCAGTTTCTTGCAACCATTGGCTTTGGCAGTGCTTAACTTCTGCTGCTGCCTCTCTGCTGCTGGCCCTTCCCAGGCTACACCTCCTTGTTATCTCCCCTCTTCACTGCTCCCCTCCCAGCCCATCCTTGCTCAAAAAACCCATGTGTGATGCCTGAATGGTTTTGCCTTGCGTCAAGCACAGGTGTGGAGGGGTGAGAGCCCATTGCCCAAGGGCAGGCCATCTCACTGTGTAGGGAAAAGAGGGAAAGGGCAAATTTCAGCTGTGTTCTAGGACAAAATCTCCGCTGACTTGAAAAGAGCCAGGGCTTCACTCCTGGAGTTCTCCTTTATTTTTCTTTCTCGTGTTTCCCTCCAATGTATCTCTGTCTGCAAATCACCCGTAATCCTCCAGCCAGGCTCCTGTATCTTGCTGACTTGATGTCTTCTTGAGCAGCACTTTGCACAGTAGGGATTGCAGCTCTTGCAGGGATCGTCGGGTTGTAATCAGAATCCAAAATGAATGAGGGACTCTATAAGCATGGCATTCTTGCATTCTCATTCTCAGCTCATTATGAAAAGCTCTGCTGTGGAATAGCGGCACCTCCTTCTCCTTTGTTAATGCTCTTTCAAAAAATGTTTTATTAATGCAATTACATTAATAGAACTTAATGAAATAATACCTTTTCATCAAAAGGCATTTGCAGAGTCAAGAGTTGATTCAGCTGCCATCCCAGCATCTCCCAGTCCTGAAATACAGTGTGTGCATTCTGCCATAAGGTAAAGGCAGGCCATGGAGACCAAAGTGATTCCCCAGCCAGCAATCACAACAGCGTGATAGAGCAGAGGAGCAACAACTTCTATCTGAGAAACTTCCAAAAGTGCCATGAAAATAAATCAAAGCAGGGAGAAAGGGAAGATTCTTGATGGAGCTTTTTGCTCTCATCCACGCGTTCATTTTCCTGGTGCATCTTGGAAAGTGCTCAAATCACAGTGAGCTCATAACTGCAAGAAGGAGCATTAGTAAAACCTGTTGGTAGTAGGTAAGCAGTGATCCAAATCAATAGTGGTTTCTAGATCTTCGCTCATAAATTGCAAGACACCGATTACTAACGCATGCCAGCATGGGGCCCGTATTTTAATATTAGCATTTTTCTCCCTGAGATATATGCAGCAGTTTTGTTTTTCTTCTCCTATTATGACTCAAAGAAATGGGGCATATTTTCCCTTCTTGTGTGTTCTGCAATTTCACGTATGGCTAGAAAATCATAATACAAAAGAAATTTCAATAACGTGCCTGTGCTTTAATAAAAGGAGCCATGAACAATGCCAGCTCATAAGATAGCATAGAGCCATTGAAATCAGACAGGGGAAACAGAACATCAGTCAGATGGAAAAGTATGATTTATTATCTCCCTCCTGGCAAAATTACAGTGACAGTGTCTATGCAAAGGAATTTGAAATTACTGACTTACTGTATTTCTGTCATAATTTGTACCAAGAAAACATACAAAAATAGATAGGCATGTTGGAGATTGATCTGTAGCGAAAGCTATTTTTTAAATTATATCGTGTACTTAGCTACTGATTCTATAGCACATATATTATGTTACACACAAGTATATTTTTATAGTAGGTTAAAGGTGATGGGCTGCATTGCGGATTTGGCTGTAAAAATGCTGTTGTTTTCCCCAGATGGCAGGGATATGTGATAGCCCCAGAAGCTCAGGGCTCAGTGGCACTGGGTGCACCCTAAGTATATTTTCCCCTGTTTTGAAATGGACAAGACCCAAAGCAGCATGATAGAGAATCACCGGGAATATTTTTACTCACCATCCGTCATCCCTCGGTGCAGTGCAGAATTTGGCCTATGCGTGCAAACCCAAAGGTTGGTATTTTTCCAGTAAATATGACACAGGAATGAACATGTGCCCAACGTTCGTATGGCCAAAGCAGTGGCTGTGCTTTCAGATATTCGCTCCAGGAAATGGCCCATTGCTTCTGCCTGCAGCCAGATGCGAGGGATGGCCAGAAAGCTGGAAATATCTGTCTGCATGGCCAGAGAAAGGGTAGAATCCAGTCTAAAGTTTAGAAGACAGTGCTTGGGAAGGTCAGTGAAAGACACGTTTGTTCCTTGGCCTGCCCAAGCTGTGTCCCTCTCTGTCACCTCTCTGTAGGAGTGATGAGCACGAGGTCCTCCAGTTGTCAGCTTATTACTAAGGGTGTTTCCCATAGAAATGTTCCCAGATGATGGGCAAAAGGTTTAGACAGTCATGTCCTACCGAAACAAGGGGGAGTGCAGGTGTGCGGCTTTTGCTGCTGGAACGTGCTTTGTGCAGAATTGCACTGATTAAAAATAATGCTTAATTAATTAATTATCCTAGTTATTGTTTTTAAAACTGTAATTAAATAAGTCAGCTAATGACAGCGCTCAGACTCGCTGCAAAATAAAAATTCACTTGGATCCCACTGGGATGTTCAGTCCCATCAGATCCTCTTCTGTGGACTTTGCTTGTTGCTGATGTAGCCTCATCCACATTGCCAGCTGCCAGAATGTCACAAGTTGGGCTGGACCATCAAAAGAATCAGATAATGGAGAATGAGAGACAAAACCAGGAGCAAGTCAGCACTTGATACAATCCGTTTGCCCTTTCCCTGCTCTCAGCACACAATGAAAACTGTGCCACTGTCAAAGCCTGGAACAAAGGAAACCAAAAGCCCAGCAAACCCAAGCAGACATGCACAGGGCTGGTGTAGACCCATGGTGTGGACACAAGGCTTGAGCCTCTGTGCTGTCAGCAACATAAAGTGAAAAAAACAGCTCAGCTCAGGACCTCTGCTTGGACATATGCCTGGCTTCAGCCAGCATCTCTTTTCTTGGGAATAGAAAAGGGGGGCAAAGCATCAGAGCGTGTTAACAGAGATGTATAAGGAGCTCTTGCCTGCAGCACCTGCACCAGAGCAAACCCTGAGCTTGTGGAGGGGAGCAAGAGCAAAGCAGTCAGCAAGAAGCTGCTGATCTTGTCTCCTTCTCCCATCTTCTGGCATGGATGAAGAAGGAAGCAGTAGATTGAGCTGTAGGGAAATCTAATACGGAAAAGATCGGCTTCCTAAATAGGTCTTCGGTTCACTTCTCCTTACTCCAGGAGAATTTCTCCTTGACGTGGCTCCTCTGTGGGCAGTGGTGAGAGCAGACAGGGAGGATTGGAGAGCAGAAAGCTGCCAGTTGAGCCCTGTTTCCCTCCCAGTTTACAAGGAGCTTAACAAATGTGAAGAGCGCACCGACATTTTGCCTATGTCCAAATGGGGCTGTACATCCCACGTTTGAGCCACAGTCCTGTCTGTCATATCCGTAGTCTTTTGAAAGAAGTCCTGTTCCCTGTGCATGTCTGAACTGAAAAAGTATCATAATCAAGTCATAAAAATCATCTCCAAAGCAGTGCAGACCTTGGTTCTCTCTGCCCCGGGGTCTGCAACCGTTGTCAGGAATAAAATGAGACGTATATCAAAACAAAGAGAGCAGAAGTGCAGAGTCATGTTGTTATGCTCCCAGTGGAAAAAAGCAACCACGAGACTGCAGATGTGCAGCACCCATGGAAAAAGGGCCAATGCTTGGCTCAAGGTTGTTTCTCTCTCATCAGCTGATAACGGAGAGTTTCTCCAGACCCAGGAGTCTCGTGAACCCATTGGGATGTATGGCACGTAGCAAAGACATGAGCACAAAGCCCAGCCACTGGGCTGCTGGAGAGACTGTGGTAGCTGTGAATAGATGAGTATCAGTTCGGAACAGCCACAACAGAGCTTTGGTTGACAGGCTAAAGCATCTCTGGGCAAAGAAAATTAGGTAGGTCATCTTCAACCTCCTTGTGCTGTGACTGCGTTGAGTGTAGGGTGGAGTGGCCAGCTATAGAAAATGTTTTCTGTTACATATTTGCACCTCTTGTCTTTTGCACTGAGTGAGATGTGTCACTGCATTCCAGTCTTGTATTGAAGGCTCCCTTAGAAAAACAGAATCTCCTCTCAGCATCAGCTTCTTGGAATCCAGCTCCTTGTTTTAGCCCATCTGCAGCATTGCATGGTGCAAGCATTTTTCAAGCTTTGGATGGCACATCTCATTTGTATTGCCAATTCTCCATGTGAGTAGGATACAGCTCCAGTATTTCACTGCAAGTAAATTATCTAATGACTTAGTACTTTTTTCCTGTTGCAAAATCATTTGCAACCCGATGGTGTTTTCTGTCATTATACTCGTCTATAATCACTCACCAGATTGTTTATTTGAGCAACTTTCCACCAATGGGAAATCCATTGCTTTTGCTGTAGTGTAGCTGATACTCTGTCTCTGCCAAGTTGGATGGATGTGTTTGGATGTGGTGTTTTTTTTTAAGTGACAAAAATGATTGCAGTTTTTACCCCGTGCATACTATTGTATCAACGCACACGTACACATGCACAGAGCCATTTACCAGGCTTCTAACACAATCCAGACAGGGGCTCGTGTGCTGCTCATAGTAAGGGCTGAAGGAGCAGTGCTGGAAATCTGTCTCGCCTTCAGGTGGGACTCACTGTTCTCTGCAGTTTGACATCTGCCAAATTTCTCCGTTGTAAGCGTGCTCTGAACTTTCCTGCCATCTCCTGCTAATCTGCCTGAGATCACAGGCAATTTCAATAACAATGAAAATGATTCTAATTTCAACTCCAGGAGTATCTTCAATGAACGCTGTCCCAGTTTCTCTTTATTCCTCTCCCCTGGTTTATGACTCCCCACCTCAGCTGTAATGTGGAAACCATTTCCACCTCTGATTTTATTCATCGGGTTCTTTGTCACTTTCTTCCCTTACTTGCTTCCTGCCAATAAATTCACAGCCTGAAACTAGCTACAAAAATCATCTCCATCAGAACTGCTATTGTCCTTCGTGTCATTAAAAGTTACAGCTGCTCTTAAGATGTAAGTGCCCAATTTGACAGACTTCACTTTGCATTGCTCTGCTTCCCCTGCTGTTCTATCAACACGGAGCAGGATGCCATCAGTAGAGCCCATCTGAGGAGGGAGGGGGTGCAATTGCTGTATGAACACCAGTGCAAACTTTCTCAAAATCTAAAAGGTGGAGAGATTGGTGGTGGTGAAGATGGTCTTTGAGGTTCCTCCCATGGTCTCAGTGCTCCAAAGGGATGGGACACATCCAGTCCTTACCTGGGAGGTGCAGCGCATGTGGATATACCACTAGTGGATCAAAGTACTGACAAATGTGTGCAGAAGTGCCAGGTTGGATGCATTGCATTCAAAACCACCTTGACATCATCAGAAATGGAGGTGGTGGCAGCTCCTACCCTTTTAAGGCATTTGCACTTCTTTTTCTAGCACTCTCTTACAGGGAACAAAGCATAGCAGCTCTATGTTCAGTGAAACTGCCGTGCACAGCGGTTTTGCTTTGGCAGCATAATCTAAAAATGGTACATACTTATGTACCATTTCCTTTTCAGTAAGGTTAACAAGCTTGATGAAGGTTCCCAGTGATACCAGTCTTGGTGCCTACTTGGCGCTTGATGTGATGTGATGGATCCTTGAGTTCCCATGGGGCTCAGAATGAAGTTCCTCTGGGTTTACTTCTGTTCTGTGCCATTTCTTACTCCAGTCAACCAAGCATATTTCCCAGTTGTTCTGTGCATTCTGTAAAGGTACCCATTTTACTGTGAAGAACATCAGAGGGCCCAATTGCAGGTCTGTTGAATTAAGTGGAAATACTTAGTCTCCTACCAACTTGAACAGCCCCATGTGATGATCAGTATGTGTCTATTGTAACATGCTTAGATGGATGTAAACACTTATATGAAGCCTTTCTATTTCCTTCCTCAAAGCAGAGATCAAGTATTTGTGATATAATAGGCGTGGAGTTTGTATTACTCTGTAGCTGTTTGGCAGTAGCTATGTGTGATCGATGAAGGGCTATTGTGTGATAGGCAGAGAGTGCAAGGACACTGTGAACTCATTTATCCATTTTCTTTTCTCCACCTCTCCCTAGTGTCTGGGAAGTATTAGTGTTTTAGGTTGAAGAACTGCTTGATCTTGTGATCTGTATGGCTAAAGCCCTCCAGTGTAGAGCTCTCAGAGGTTTGTGGTCATATGAAACCTAAGGGCTAGGGAAGGACCTAGTCCTGTAAGGAAGGAAACCCCTTGTCATTGTGAGGAGTAGCTGGGTGATGTTAGCAAGCATCATTCTGGCACGTGTGCTGGCATTTGCTCCTAGAGAAGGTGAGAATATCGGGAAGCAAGAGTAAAGTTTAGGAGATATGGTATCCACGCTAGTGTGGCTTCCTGATTTCCCCTGCTCAGAGTGTAACTCATTTCTCTTTGCTGCCTTTTCCATTTGTTTGTTTGTATCATCTATCAAGTTTATAATGATGTGCTCACACACATAAAATCTTTATTAGCCATGCATATTCTCTATCCTCTCTTTTAATTTTCCTTCCCTCTTTCTTTGTTAATGAGCCTAGTGGGTTGCAGATGTTTCCCATTTGACAACACCTGAGAATCAGGATCTCCAGCCATGCTGTTGGATTGAGCACTCCTCCCTCCTGCAGCCCCAGCCAGACCTGGGGTTACAGCCTTCCTTGAAATCAGTAGTCTAGCAACTGAAATGGAAGTTGGGCCATGACTGTTTACATGTGGCTTGTAAACATCCTTGTGCTTCTTTGACCTTCTTCAAGTGACTGGTAGAAGAGGTCAAGCAGGGTTAATGAGAAAGTTTTTGGGCCTCTCTTTCCCATTTCCTAAGCCATGGGATGGTGGCCAAATGTTGGTCACATCCTCCTACAACCATCTTGGCTTGACTTGGCCTCTGCATGGACAACAGCATCAAAGAGTTGATTTCCTCACCAGTTCTCCCAGAAGTTAGTGCTCTCACCTCTGACATAAGTGAAAAGTGGGCTTTGAGGTGCTTTGCACCAGTTTTTCCAAGTTAAAATACAGTTTGGAATCTTTGACAGAAACAATTGGTTTGCTCCTCTGGTTTTAATGGCAAGTCCATTTCTCAGAACACACACTGGAAAGTAAGGAGCCACGCAGTTCTGTCTGTTGTGACTGTGAACGTCCTTTTGTTTTGGACAATGGTGAGGAGAATGTTTCTGCACCAGTATGTCTGGAAATCCTTCTTAACAAATCCTTCCCTAGAGACCTTCTCAGAGATTGTTCTGCCTCGGACAGGTGGAGTGTGTAAATCATCTTCTAGCCCAAGCTTCTTTCTAGCCCAAGATCCTTTCATCTTAGCACTTTTTTCCAGAGCATCATCTCACGGGACACGATAAAGTACATTCACTGTCCATGTGGGAATGTGGCACAGCCTCTGATTTGTGTCCTTTCTCTATCGTATTTCAGAAACCCTTTGCAATTTTTCAACCTTGTTTTTCAGTAGGGATGGGTGCGTCTTCTCAGGAACTGGTGTTGACTAGCAGGTACAGAAGGATAAACCACTCATCTTCCACAGGTGATAGATCTTTAAATCCAAATTCTGGAACTTGTGAAGATGGGCAGAGCTGTGTGGTAGATCCCATGAAATGATCCCGAGGCACAGCAAGTAGGAGAAGGTGCTGCGATGTTCATAAAGGAAGTGGGTGGGAAGGCTGGAGTCATCCATGGAGGCGAGCCACAATACAGGGGCACCAGTAAATGAACAAAGTGCTCAGACAGAGGGAGATCCTGGAGGCAAGACCGTGTTGTTTGACCTTGGTAAGGTGGGGAAGAGTTGGTGGCTGAGGAAGTCCTGCCATTCATGCCAGAGCAGCCTTTTTGTTTGCTGGCTGCCTGCTCCTTGCACTGCCAAAGCATGCTTTTATTCTGATAATTGTATGCGGTTCTTCCCTCCTGAAAAGCTGCTTTCAGTGTCAAGCAGCATCATGGTTTATTACAGTGTCATTTTCAAGTTACACCGACAACACAATAGCAAAAGATGTGTATGTCATGTCTCATTTACTCAGTAGCACGGTCGTTCAGGGGCATCTTCTGCATCTGCTGATCCTCTTCAAGCAATAGATTGAGCTGCAGTCCTGAAAATGCACCACATTATTTCTTAGAACTGCAGCTACTGGAATAGTGGAGGTGGGGGCAAGCCCTGAAGAACACATCACTGAAAGCCTCCACGAATCATAAGATCTCCTTCGAGTGCTCCATATAATTAGCGATTAAAATGAGTAAAAACAAAGCAGCAATTTTCTTATTGATCCCTCAGCAAATAGTTCTGTCTATTTTCTCCTGCATTGTTTCTTCTTATTAAATAGCCTTGAATAAGAAATGTCAGTCAAATGAATTTAGATTCCTGGTGCTTCAGACAGAAATCAAAGCAGGATTGAATGAGGAAAGATAATTAGAGAGAGGAATTCCACCTCCACAGACTTCTTCCCTTGCTCAAGGAGTGCTGATTTTATCTAAATTGCCAAAGCCGTGAGCAAATAAGAGGTGATGGGAATTATAGACTGCAGATGCTGAGACAAAGCAAGGGAGGCTTTAATTAGTGCGTTTTAAGGTAGAAATGAATTTCCAGGGAATAAATTATTTGACGCGAGACATATGGAGCTTCTTAGAGGTGAAGTGAAAAGCTTTTTACCTGCCAGAACCAGGGCTCACGAGATTGTGCCTGTCTTGTAGACGTGAGTGATGCATCACTGAGGTTTGAAGCACATGGGAATGATGCCTTTTTTCATTTGCATCCACTTGCTTGTTTTGGATGCGGAGTAAATCCCACTGCTGCAGATTCCCAACGATGCAAAGCAGGATTTGTTCCATCACTCACATTTACTAGCTGAAGTGGATCTACCATTGCTGAGGAGCTGGGAGTTGAACCCACAAAATGAAGTTATTTTCCTTTCAGGTTCCTTTGGCGTCCTTTCTTAGCTCTGTTGCCACTGTCTCATCGCACTTGCAGACACGTAAGGGTACTGGGAGCCTTGCATGCTGACCTTTCTGTTTTTCAACAGATTTTCACAGCTTCTCTTAGAGTGCGAC
The DNA here is from genome assembly GCA_035772895.1 of Perdix hodgsoniae. NCBI lineage: Eukaryota > Metazoa > Chordata > Aves > Galliformes > Phasianidae > Perdix > Perdix hodgsoniae. The sequence goes on from JAPSGF010000015.1 coordinate 12,123,432, forward strand.
AGTGACAACTCTACCATTTGGAGGCATATAGATTCCTGTTTGAATTGATGGAGCTTAAACAAAGCCATTTAGCTGGGTGCTTTAATCCCAAATTCACTGACTTCAGCAGTTATTCAGGCTCTTAATTATTCACATGCTCAGTGCAAAGCACTTTCTCACCAACCTTGTTGAAACAGGCAGAAGCAGGACCAGGGCCAGGTCTGATGGTTGTGTTATCGGAGTGCTTGCAGACCCTTGACTGCACAGACACAGAATTGAACGTTTTTGCCTCTCCAACACCATTTTCCTGTGCTCTGAGAACTGGAAGCCAAACCCATAAGAGGGTCTGGTGGACAGAAGGGCCAGACCCACAGCATCTTCCTGACAGCCTGGGGTTTGCTGCCTGGGGTGGTCTACATGAGATAACAAGTGTGACCTGGAAGATCAGCATGTCCTTCTGGATCCGTCCGTTCCTGGGAAGAGCCACCATTCGTGGTCTTCCAATGACCCTGTATAACAAGAGCAGAGCTGTGTGCTCTATGTCATGTGAGCACGTAGAGGCCACTCTATCTCACCTGGTGGCCTCTGCTTGGTCTTCCTATTGAAGAAAATTCAAGTCTGACAAAAGATAAAAAAACCACGCACCCTCTCTGGGAAAAACATCACACTCACTGCTTTTTCTGATGTTCTGGTTGCCTGTTTCAGATATTGCTATTTTGTCCTACAGGTTGATTTGTATTGCCCATGATGAACCAATGCAGTCAAGAGGTATTAAACGATGATGTGTTTATCTTATGGCAAGATAGAAATGTTGCAATCTTTTGAGCTACGGGAAGAAATGGGCTAATTTGAGATTTGTTCCTAGCCCTCGCCATGCGAATGGTGTCGCTGTGAGCCCAGCAATGAAGTTCACTGTGTTGTAGCAGACTGCGCAGTTCCTGAGTGTGTCAACCCAGTCTATGAACCAGAGCAGTGTTGTCCGGTCTGCAAAAATGGTAAGAAAGTACTGTATTGGCTTTAACAGAGATATAAAGGAAACATTTCATTAAATGTCATTACCGATGCATCGCCAAGGGGTTTGCTTCCATTGGCACAGATTGGCACTGGGGCTGTGAGTTCTCCTTGTGTGTGGGTGTCAGATACGAGACAGCTGCTCTGAAAATTAAGGCTCCCCTTCCTGTGTTTTCTCATTGACTTTGGTGTGATTGCTGGTTTAAGTAAGGCTTTTTAGGATTGAGTCATGATGTTGGTGATGGTCATTTCGTGCCGTTGCTTTATTTTTTTCTCGTGATTAGTCTCATGTGACATCAAGTATCCAAAGAAAGAACAGAATCTTTGTCCCTGCATAAAGTGCCAGTGATTATTACTTAAGGCGGGGGGAAAACTCATTGAGATCAATGACAGAACTCCCTCTGGGTCTGCTAAAACTCTGGCCAAGCCAGTAACACTGTAAGTTGTGTGCTGGAGTCTGTGTGTGAGGCATTGGCCCTCACTGTCTTGCTGAAACAGTTTCATGAATTGGTCTTGGATTTGGCAATACTTCCAAGAAAGGCTTTGGGATGGCTGAAAGTACCTCTTTGGAAAATAAATCTGCTTCCAGGAAGGTCTCTCTGGTCCCATTCCACAGCCCTTAGACATACATTTCTGCAAAAGCACCTTTCTCCTGATGTCGATATGAAGACAGATCGAGAGGTGAGCTGGCTTCACATAAACCCTATCATGGCTTTCTTAACATATAAGTGGCTGTATCAGCTCGTCTTCTCATGTTTAGAATTTGCTATCCTTACGTATTACCTCCTACGCTCATCACTGCTGTAGAATGAAAGAGTAATGGTTGCTTTTGGAACACAAATGAAAATGTTTACAGAGAAATAACATTTTCAGCACATTTTCTGGTCATCTAAGATAGAGGAAAAACAAAATACTGGAAATCCAAAGTATCCCTACCTAAGGAATTGGAAAAATTCTGAGCAGTTTGGAAAAGGTTTTCATTTAGAATTTTATGTTGTTATTGAAAAGCAGAAAAACGTCCATAGGAAATGTCATTAGTTTGTCATCAGCAAACTTTGCAGAGAAGGTGTTATAGCCAGCACTGTCTAACATCTTGGGGTATGGCCCATCTTGGCAGGGTGTGAGATTTCCAGCACTGGAAGAAGACTGTTGAGAGGCCCAGGAGCTGCTGCATTTCCCTACCAACCCTTCCCCACCATGACCATTTCCCCCAGTAAATGAAGAACTCCGGGGTACGGGGTAGTGGTTGGATCCTCAGCTAGATGCCAAGGGGTTCATTGCTGGGGCTTTGTCCATGGATTTCTTGAGTTTCTCTACTCCTCCCTTCCCTCTCCCGTTGAAGACACAGATAGAAAGCTCTCTGAAACCTGGTTTAGGCAGGGAAGTATTTCTTAACACCCTCTTAAAGCAACCAACACACCTTGGGTGTCTCTGGGGCCAGGGAGGCCAGGCCTTGCAGAGAGTGAAGGTGATGCAGTGGTGTGGTCATCCTTTGGGCTGTATCTGTGTGGAGGTACTGTGGACTTTATCTTTCAGAAGCAGAACGAAATAATTCACAAAGAGACAGAAATAAGGTGGTGCTAAAATAGTCTCTGTTGTCCCATGTTGCTTTTCTTGGATGTGGCTTGAAGAGCAGAGCCCACCCTTCACCTCCCTCTTAACATTTTGGTAACTTCATATGAAAGAATAACAGAGACGGCTGTGTCTCTTCCCCTCTGGAACCCTCTGACAAATCCTAATGAATGAGGATCACAACACTTCAAGCTGTCTGCTCATCTCGAGACCACAATTTTATCTTTCGGCTCTCCACTGCAGCCAGTCAATTAAAGTTTGGTTTCACAAATGCATGAAGATAACACAAGCTGACAGTCCTACTTAAATGACCAAACTCCCGTTTTCTTTAATGTCTGTTTTTCCCCCCGTTCCATCTAGTAGCTTTTGGCTCCTACCAAAGCAGTGAAGACATTACAGTGCCACGTCTTGGTGTGATGAAAAGGTTTTAGCTCAGCCTCAGTGTCTGCGGTCATCCTTTTAGACTGGCAAAGAGAAGAGCTCAAGGGATATAGCTGTTGGGGGGAAGAAAAAGTTAATCCCCGGAACCACACGTAGTGCAAATCCTCATTTCAGAAGCTGATCCTTCAAATTTTGGTGTTTGGGGTTAAAACAGAGCCCTGCATCATTTGCTGCGCTCTGCTAGCAGCGTGGTCTGCCTGCTTGCTTAGCTGTTGCTGCCATTAAGTGGAGAATAATTTCCTCTTGATACGTTCAGATGGATTTTTGTGCCTTTCTTAATTATGTCTTGCCAAGGGCAAAAGTGCTGCGAAGCAGCGAGGTTAATGCAAAAATCTGTTGATGTGAACGTACCTGACCTGAAGATTCATAAAAAGCCAATATCAATTTCCCTCCCTCCGCCATCGTTTAAGAGCATTCTGAAAAGCAGATTTATCCCTTACTGTCAAAAGAAATACCGAACTGTTGTCTCTTGCCTCGCTCAGCGCGGCACAGATCGCGCAAAGCCGGCTCTGCTTGGCGAGGGACCCGGAGCAGAGTTCAGCAGGAGGTGATTTTCGGGGCTCCCGTGTCCCCGTTTGTCAGAGCGCATCGTGAGCGCGATGGCTCCAGGTGCTGCGCAGCGTTTCTGTCGCGGAGATGAAAGGTCACTGGCTTTCACGTTTCCTGGTAGTGACAGACCGCAGAATTATGGCCCCCAGACGTTATTTCGAGGCGCTGTGGCTGTTCCAGACAAAAGTGTGTCAGCTGTCGTTAACTCTCTCCTCTACAGGATCAAAACCGTGCCTCCTGCTGCTAAATCCCAGCTCAGGGCTGCCGTGGGCTACGCCATCTTCCTGTCCACAAGCAGTCCTGCAGCTCATGCCACAGCCTTTCCAAGCAGAAATCTCTCCCACAGTCCCCATCCCCCTGCACCTAGGGCCCAGGTGTCATTCTTGCCCCCCTGACTCCACACTCTTTGTTTCCAAACCTCCACTTGTTCCTCCCCATAAGTCAGCTCTCATTATGATGGCACATGGTTGTTAAGTCCTTCATGCATCACTGCGGGGTTGCTCTTTGCCTTTCCTTTAGCCCTCTGGATGCAGTCTAGAAGCATCTGGTGCGTTGTAGGGACGAGGGTGGATAGCGATAGGAGAAGGGGGAATGGTTTTAAACTGAGACAGGGGAGGTTTAAGTTGGATATTAGGAGGAAGTTTTTCACACAGAGGGTGGTGAGGCACTGGCACAGGTTGCCCAAGGAGGCTGTGGATGCCCCATCCCTGCAGGCATTCAAGGCCAGGCTGGATGTGGCTCTGGGCAGCCTGGGCTACTGGTTGGTGACCTGCACACAGCAGGGGGTTGAAACGAGATGATCGTTGTGGTCCTTTTCAAACCAGGCCATTCTGTGATTCTTTGATTCTATGATAGGAGGGATCCCTACTTTATCATCTCTCATCTCTTCCCCCCCGCACTTTGCAAAGCCGTGGGCCATTGGCACATCCCTCCACCTTTTGCTGCTCTGCAGAAGCAAAAAGCAGTGTGAAATAAAAATCAGACGTGGTTTCAAATGAAGCTCACAGTGCATGAGGAAGGGCTGGAGGAGAGCAGAGGGCGGCAGGATTCCCAGAGGCCCACCCGGCTCCTACTTCACAAATTGCTCCTTCAGAATCATATCCAAAAATAATCTCGGCTTTAGCAAAAGTTTGTCGTTGTGGGGGATTCTGTGGCACAGCTGTGTCAGGGAAATTAATTTAAAAATTCCAATAAGAGCCACAATAGAACTGTTAACTCCTTTCCCCTCTCTGAAGTGTGAAATTCTTTTCAGAGCATTTCAAAAGCGCCTTCGCCCATTTACACATACATTAACGAAATTGCTAAAATATTAGGCTTCGCCTTGGCACTTTCATTTATTTGAGGGATGAACAGAGTAAGCGCTGTATGTTTCTATTTGGGGGTCTGGCTTTTTCTCTTAATTCAATTTTTGATGCCACCAGCCCTCGACCAGAGCGTTGTCTACGCAATAAGACAGATAAAAGCTAAATACGTCCTGGTCAGTGTGCTTACTCTAGTGTGGGCTTCTGGAGCCATCCCTGATGAAATACTGGGCAGCACGAAGATGTTTCCTAGATAATCTGACACACAGTCTTTAATTAAAGCTTTAAATTATTGCAGTTGATGCAGATTTCAAAGTAAAGAGGCTGATCCTGCCCTCCACACACAAGTAAAAGATTGCTTTGACCTTCAGCAGATTTTACCTTGGTGAAATAGCGTATATTCAGGTGAAGCTGTTACAGATATTTATTATAATGCACTATAAATATTAATAATTCCATTCGAGCATCTTTGTATTTAAGGGCATGAGCACAAAACCAAGTAAATAATAATTTATTTACGTGCACATAAAGGCACAGTTTACCTAAGCTTCTCTCTTAATTTACTGACAACGTAAACTTGCTGCTCATTATTTCTCAGTTGGAGTTAATTTGAAATAACCATTCTGCAGCCCAGCCTGTTCCTTCTGTCACACCGTGTGTTTTGCCCAGAAAATCCCCAAGGATCATCCCAGCCCAGAACTGAGGGCAGCCTTTCCTGTAACAAACATGCCTTACGTTTGTCCCAGAGTGGATTTTGCATGCTGCTTTGTGGCGCAACACCCAGGGGCTGACCTTCGGGGCTGCCTTTTCCTAGTAAGCAGTCTGTGGAGGTGCCTTTTTTTTTTCCTAAGCAGGTGTTTTTTTGACGTCCCCAAGAACCAGAGGGGTGCCCCAGTTGGCCCCATGTGCCTTCAGGTGGACAAACAGAGGAGATGATGTGGGGACATGGGCAGGAAGCCGCCAGGCCAGGCCGCTCCCAGCCTGCCATCCACCAGGAGAAAGCATGTTCATTAAACCTATTCTACTTCCATAAATTAAACAGCTCTCACTTGGATGGGGAGACCTCACAGCAAACCCTGTTGCCTAGATATTGCCCATTTAGTCACTGGCCATAGCTGTTCCTTCCAAAGCAGCAGAGAACCCAAGCAGCTCCTAGGTACTGTGCTGCAAGAGCAATGCAGGGTGTTAATTTTGCCAAGCCTTTTGGGATTTAGGGGGAGAAAAGGCTCCATATGAATGTAAATCAGTTATTGTATTTTAAGTGAAGGCAGTGGATTAATGGTGCAAGTTGTTAACCAGTACTGACAGAAGGAACATCCCCATGTGGCCTTCATTGTTCTGAATTATCAGATATCTTGAGTGTGCCAAGATTTTAATATCATATAACCCATTGCCTGGATATTACGTTACCTGTGCTTTATTGCATAAATAGAACTTGTTATTTATCTGCAAGATGTGGATCGCTGAATCTCCAAGTGATTGTTTTGGAAAGCATCTGCTTCTCACATGGTCATTGACAAAAACATCCATGAGATGAGGAGAAAAGTTATTGAAAGTGTGAGGAAAAAATGAAGGTCTGGGGGAGAGGATGTTTTGTCTGCCATTTGATTATATGCAACTGTTGCTGAATAAAGACAACACAGAAAATGTGGCAAGACGACATGAGAAGACTTCATATTCATTTGCTTTATGGAAAACAGTGGTTTGGAGCCATGGGGAAATTCCTTTGGGAGAAAAAAAAGTGAAAAAAAAAAAAAAAAAAACTACTAAATAAAATTCCTCTTCTAATTTATTTCAGGAAGTCCTGAAATGGCCAGATTTTAAGGTTGCAGTTAAAAACCCTTCAGTCAGAGTCTATGCAATATGCTGATTGCTTGTGCAGATGCAAGCTGAGCGTGGCCGGCCAAGACGAAGACGTATCCCCACACTGGACCTCACTGGACTCCACAACTCCATCCATAGGTCCTGGAGAATGAAGCTGGTAGAGCAGCGTGGCCGTGTCACGCTTTTGCTCACAGTGGATGAAATATCTGTGGAAGCCAGATGGATTTTTGAGCACTCAGTTGACCCCATCGCCACCAGCAGCCCATCCCGATGGCATGTGAGGGGCCAGAAGAGGGATTTACCCTTCTTCGAGCAGCACTTGCCCAGCACATGGGGACGGGGAGATGCTTCGCAGCCTTATGTGCAGATGTAGAGCCTCCATCCTGAATCAGGAGTCTTCCATCTTGGACACCAACACAAGTCAGGAGTCTTCTTCCATTTTTGCAGAACTTGTAGAAGCTGCCTTAACATTGTGACGGCAAAGCCCGTCAAGGCTTCATGCCTAGCTATGAAAATCAATGCTTTTGAAGCTTGAACACGGAAGAAAATTCCTGCCACTACAAAGGATGCTTTTTTGATTGTTTGTCAGCTAACGTTCTTTGTGTTTACCAGCAGGAATGTAAACTGTGGTGCCCTGTTAGCTCAATTAAAGGAGCAATTTGATTAGCAGCCGAGGAAGAAAGCGATTGATTTGAAAGCTGGTAAAAGATCAAGACTGAAAACAAGGCAGTATATTTGGGCTAGGCCATGATTGACCTGACAAAATACTTCAATGCTTACTTTACCATTCCTTTAAAAAGGAGTTATTTCACTGAAATTGATTTTCAGTGGTGTTTGTTCACCTCCATTACTTCGGGCCAAGTGTTTAAAGGCAGATAGATACCAAATTTTCTGATGAGAGTGAAGTGCGGAGGTATCCATGAAGCCCTCGAGTGGTTTTGAAAGTCTCACACAGTTGGATTTTCCAGCTTAAATATACTCAGGACCGTGACCTGCACCCTGTGGACACAGCATTGGTGAAGAGCTTTGGGCAGACCTTCCAAAACTTGCCATTGAGCAGAGTTGGGTTGAATATGGGTATTTCCTGAAGCTTAGAAGGAGCTGAAAGCTATCCTGAATTGGTACCCAGGATCCTAAACGTGTTCCCATGCCTCCATTTCAAGCAGAGCTTGGAATGAATGGCTTTCAAGACCCTAAATGGCAGGATGGTGAGAAGCTGTTTGCTGGATGGGACTTGCTCCACAGCTCTTGTGAAGCAGACTCAGATCACGGAGCAGCGGGCAGTGTGTTACACGTGGCCTGCCTTGTTCTTCAAATGGAGATGGTTGTGAAGAAGCATCTGTGTACTGGGGGTGACCCCTTGGGAAAACGTTGCTGAAATTTATGTGCACAAGTCTACGGAGGCAGTGGTTCAAGATCCACTATTGTCATAGTGGTATTTTGTAGAGGAGGGGTGGGTTGGCTGGGATTTTTTGGAGAAGAAGGTCCTAGGCTGAGGTTGGGAACCTGTTGCAGAGCACAAGCAGACTAAACAGTATTGAAATCCAAGCAGGCGTAGTTACTGCAGTTCCCCACCTAATTGAATTCTGAGTGTAAGGCAGAAGACTAAAAATGACATTTTTATCCAATTACGTTGCTGTAAACCATGCGAGATAAACCCACAGCCAAATCCCAGGTCTGTGGTACTCAGTGCAACCCCAGCAGAGGGGCTGACTCATATTTACTCCTGCTGAGGATCTGACCTGCAGTAGCTAATTTCTCTGGGTGACTCACAGGCAAATTGCAGAAGTCTGGGGTGCTTTGCATGGTCAGGCTTTCTAAAAGGATTAGAGATGGTTTTGCTTTCGCTGCTCTGAAAGGTTGGGCTTATTAGGCATATCTGTATGAGAAGAGAGGCATGACACTGTCTTCATGTATTTCTAATTTAATGAATGTTTAATGCTTCTTTTATTGGAGCCAACATATATGTAGTGTAGGGGACTTTAACAAGGGATTGACTTATGTCAAATAGTTGATGTTTGAGCTGCTCCTTTTACATGAAATGCAGACTTTACAGAGCAAAGAGACTGTAATGAAAATATGAATTAAAGATTAGAGCTGAGCAAGTCCAAGAAAACTTAGAATTCAAAAAGGCACTTGGAAGTTTTCTTCTCCTGCTTCCTTCTCCTTCCCTCCACCTTCTCAGCTGTCTCCATCCTCTCTGTTCCATTGGTAGGGTCTCACATCTCAGCTGCTGGTCCCTGTTGTCTAAAGATGCCCTTCTGCCTGTGAACATCAGCATCCATTTCCTTCTACCTCCCTGTATTCATACTCCCCCTCTCTTTGTGCTCTTGCTTTGCACCAGGGTGTTCACCCTCTCAGTGCAGGTGTGAGAGCTCAGTGCTGCAGCACAGATTGCAAAGAGTTTGGCTGGTTGAGGGTAATTACTTGGTGGGCTTTTTTTTTCTGTTTGTATTTAGAAAACCCTTGTGCTGTGTAGATCAGAATTTATACCTAAGGTTGAAGAGCTTAGGCTTAGTCATCAGCAAATAAAAGCCCAAAGGAAGAGAGAATCTTGCTTTATTTGCTTTAGCTGGTTTTGTTGGTGTGGTGTGGTTCCTCCTGCCCCGCTAATAGAACGAAATAAGGAATGGATGGGCAGTGAGTTCACCCACCAGACCCTCATCTTCAGCACTGTGTGGGGGGGCTCCCTTGGTTTATTCTTTCTAGATAAACTCTAGGATGTACTCATCTCATTGGTACCCGGGATTGCCACAAGGAGTGGCAGATACAGTACAATCCCACGGCTGATGTAAACAGATGTGTCTCATTTTGCATAAAATAAGCCACGTTTTCCTCCCAGTTGAAAATGTTTTGTGGCAGCAGTTTTGTTCATGTAGAGGAGCTCAGAGCTCTTAGAATAAATGAATCAGGAACTAATATACCAAAGCCAAAAGCCCCAGTGTCACATGCAGGGTTGTGTTGTGAGATGGGTCTGCATGAGGGTGCACACACACACTTCTCCAAGATGCTTTCATGCTCGGGCTTTCTTTGCTGCATCTTGTAGAGAGTATATGAGGAGGAAGGGAATGTGCTGGCCAGAAAGTGCTGACTCACGGCACCATGCCTGGGAAAAAGGCCAATTATAGCAAACTTGCTGTTCTTAGTCTTAAAAAGGTCAGGGAAAAAAACTTGGAATGATCAGCTGCCCCCATTTTAATGCTTCCAGAATGAACTGACTCTAATCTTAGGAGAATGCCTATCCATATAGATCTTTATTTTATCAAAAAATCACAGAATGGTTTGGGTTGGAAGAGACCCTTCACGGCCACCTAGTCTAACTGCCCTGCAGTGAGCCGATCCCTCGATGGGATACAGACCATTTCAGATAAGGAGGAGAAAGGTGCAGGGACTTTTTGATGATGGATTATTTCAGATAACCTGCTCTCTTAAAAAAAAAAAAAAAAGAAAAAAAGAATAGCAGAGATCTCAAAACTCCGATTGATGTGATGTGAAAACATTCTTCCTGATGGGCTCTCGTCCTCACCCAGGTAAGCACTGAGAACCAGAGTGGGACTGAAGCATCCCAGGGAGGTGGCCCACGTTCAGGGTTAGCTCCATGTGGACCACTGTGCAAATGCCTGGGGCATGCAGGGGGAAGGCAGATGGAGGAGCCCTTGTTCAGTACTGCATTGGTTCTCCTGTGCATCATTAGTGTGGGTCAGTGTGTTTGTCTGGGCTGCCTTCTGCCTTGTGAAACCCAGCATCATGCTCTCGTGCCACCCCTCTCAGCTCTTTCCACATCCAGAAAAGGCTGCAAAGGCAGGAGAGGATCCCACACCAGCTCATCTGCCTGCATCTGAGGAACGTGCTACAGCCATCAAGCACTTTCAGGTGCAGTGCTCCAATTTCCTAAGGGCCAAGGAAGCATTCTAGAAGAGCCTCACCGTGTGATCTCTGACTCACCGCAGCCACCGCTGACATCCCAGGGGCTCCTTTGCAAGTGGATTACTCACCTGCGTGGCTTTGTGGCAGCATCCTGATGCATCATCCCTCCTCTACAGCTGGCAATGTGGGCAATGGCCCCTTCTCACACTTGCATTGTGTCCCAGCTCGGCTGGCAATTAGGGATGGGATTGATCCACTGCTGGCTGACATGCTGCAGGAGGTGTCTGCAGGGCGCTCGTGTCCTCCCTGTGCTGCAAGGAGATATTTTTTGGTTGCTTTTCAAGCTGCATCAAATGAAAAATATATATATAGAAGCGTATTACAAGAACTGTCAAACAGTAATTATTAAGGACTTGGAAAACTCTGATTAGGAATGGAAACCTGTCCACCTTAACAATAATGAACTTGCTGTGTTTTGCACCAGAACCTCATCTTTTCACAGCTCCCCCCACAGAGCCAAATTGGGTTGTGGCTGTGGATTTTTGACAAGCTCTGTTTCAGATCTCCCAGACTAAGGGGCTGAGAAGCATAGAGCAGCTGGGTTTGGATCTCTCAGTGCTCCCCAGGGCCTTATCTTGAGTAGTTTCTCCCATACCTGAAGGATTTTGCTGCCCAAACTCTTGCTTGGGTTCCTCAACTGGTTCAACCAGAGAAACAAAGGTGATTCCCTTTCCTCCCTGGCACAGCTGCCCAGGGGGTGCTGGGGTCACCATCCCTGCTGGTGTTCAGGTACCCTGGAGATGCTGCACCAAGGGATGCGGTTCCATGGGCATGATGAGGTGGGTTGGGATTGGACTTGGAGGGTCTGAAAGGTCTTTCCAGCCTCAGTGATTCAGTGATTCCGTGATTCTATGGAAGTCACCATCAATATTCCCACTCCTGACAAAGACAGGCAGCTCATGCATTAACATTTTACACTTCATGGATGTTCTTGAGTGACTTGTGCCAGGATAAACCTGTTTACCTGCCACCCCAGTGTCAGCCTGCACATATGCTCTCACAGGACCTGTCCTGATTATGCTCCATAAAGATAAGAATTTTCCAGAAGCAAAGCATCCTCCATTAAAAGGATTTGGCTTCACAGGGGAGACAGATGCAGACAGGAGTCAGGGGGATAAAGAGACACCGTTTGCTGAGTTTTCCCAGGACTGGCTGTAGCAGCACGTAGTTTCGCTGCCTGATGGCTCACTTGCAGTGCAGATCCCCATTCTGCAACGTTTGTGCCCAGCTCTGCCAACCCGCTGTGTGTGAGGGGCTCAGCCCGGCTGCCCCGCGGCACCAGCCAGCTCCCAGCCAGCCAAGCAGCACCGCCACCAGCAGTGAAGTGCTCACAGCCTCCTTTTCTCGCTCGCTGCCATCATCAGTGGGTTTTAATTAAGGGAGAAGGAAATGTGTTCCTTTTCGGCCGCGGGGGCGCGGGGAGGAATTGGCAGCGGCGTAAATAGGGAGCAGGGGGAGAGGAGAAAGGGAAGGGGTGGGCTGTGAGGGCGGACGGCTGAATTGGCTCTATTTGGATGGTGGCGTGCCTCCTTTCCCCTTATTTATTCCAGCGAGTACAAAAAAATCACAAGATAAAGCTCCTCGTGCAGGCGGCGTGTCCCAGCTGCAGGAGGGAGGGGGTCCGTCTTCAAAACAACTATTTTGCTGGCTTTATTCAGAGATTAAAGCCCTTTCTGAGGCAGCAGCGTTGTTTATTGCAGCCCTCTGAACGCTGACTTTCTTAGCGAGATCGCTGCGGAGGAATAAAGAGAAAATTAAAAAATATAAATAAATGGAAGAAGAACGCGAAGCCAAACAAATAGACCAACTCTTGGCACTGGCAAGTTTTCATCTTCCAAGGTCAGCTGTGATTTCATTCAGAAAGTGCTGTGCTCTTTTTAGCAGCCTTGGAGATGGCAGCCATACGTACAAAGGACCATCTGGAAACCTGCTCCCAAGTTCAGCAGGCAGCGCATCGCTTCTCCTCCAGACCCTGTTTGCTTGCTGGCTCCCTTCAGCTCCCATGCACAGCCCCGATGAAGTATGCACGGATTCCTCAAGCTTTTCCAGCAGTTCCTACCTTGCTTTGGTTTAGCAGTCCTTCATCTGATCTAGATTTGGGGGATTTTTTTTCCCCCTTATGTTATTTCACGCCGTTGTTGAGCTCAGCTCTTGCTTCGTGCATTGAGGAGTACAAGAGCATGTTTCATTTTCCAGATTAGAAAATGCTCAAAGGTATAATCAGGTCCTTCCACAGTATTTAATTATCCATAATTAAAGGCATCTACACAAAGCACCGGATTTTCAAAGACTATTCTTGTGTTCCACTGCTAATGAATTAAGTAATTAATTGGCATTGAAAAAATACAATAGGAAGCATCAATCTTTTAAAGCGAGGCATTTTTAGGCGTTTTGTAAAATCATTACATAGTATCAGGTCAGGAGCTGTTCTAACATCTAAATCCCATTTCTGGTTTTAAATAAGAGGAAGACAAGGCGGGGAAGGCTTGCTAATAGTCATTCCCAGTTGCTGCTTCGCAGTGCACAACAACCGTCCTGTCCTGTCAGGCTGGAATAATATCACATGGCATCTGCTGGAGTATAAAAGCCCACACAGATTGTGGTAATGCATTTGTAGTGGCACCCAGAATTATTAGCAGAGGAAAGTACAATCCTTTTCCATTTGATGATTTAGTTAAATGCAACCATTCACATGCAAAACCAGCTCTACTCATCTTATTTTTATTAGCAACCTGACTCTTTGCGTGGCACCATTAGGAAGCATTGTGCAAAAGCCATGGATACCATTAAATTCAGGCAGCATAATGGGCCCTCAGAAGAGCAAAACCAGGGGTCAAGAGCACAGCTTGAAGCATGAAGGCATTTTTTTACCAGCTGAACCATTCCCACTAAATATCCGCGTTTCGATGGCGCTGCATTTTTCACGTGGGAGATGAAGGCTGCCTCAGAGCACACGGATCCCTGAACCCCTTTCACTTCTCTAGTACCAACAAGCAACCACTGCCAAACCAATGTGTGCAGTATTGCGACTGTCTGCCTGAGCTGACCACTCTGCTTTGCTTATCTGACGTTGGGTTGAGTTGGTTTTCTTACTTTTTCTTTTTTTCCCCAGTAGATTACGCATTTAAATGTACAGCTCAGCAATCCCGCTTCCTTTTTTCCTCCCGTTCCACGTTTTAGAAGGCTTGTTTTGTGTGAAATTAGCACAGTCACGGTTTTCCGCCTCATTTTATGACTGATACGGAAAAAAAACAAAAGCCATAAAACATCATGCACAGCTGTAGTGACCAAGTTAGATCCAATTCTGGCTTTATATTGATTTGACATGCAGCCAGCTCTCCCCCGTACATCATCCCTGATTGCAGTTAAGGATGAAATACTGTTTTAATTCTTGCACCAAATGTGGCTTTTTTTTTCCACAGGAAAAAAAAAAAAAGGCATAAAAATGTTAAAATGGGCTATAAAACCATTAAATTTTCACACAGAGCACAACCAAGAGGTGAATGAGTTGGCTAAAACCCTCAGAAGGCCCAGAGAGAACATCCCAGTTGTTCTTCTCTTGCCATTAACCTTCACCTTGCTATGGAGATGCTCAGGTGGAGAGCAAGGACCCGGCCCTTGGAGATCAATGGCTGTTTTGCCATCTGTGCCCATAGATGAGGGTTTCCCATTGCCTCTTAGCTGAGCTTCTCAAGGATGGAGCCATGGGAGTTTATAATGGGGAGCCCCCAGCACTGCTGCAGAGGCAGAGAGAACGGTGCAGGATCGCAGCAGTGCTTTTCTTAATGGATTTGTTTTGATTGAATCCATTTTATGCCGTCTCTCCTCCCCCAAAAGAGCTGATTTGCCATTAAAAAAATTAATGTACCTTCAGAAGGGCTGGAGTTCATTTGGGGAATTATCTATTTAGATGGGTTTTTAAAAGCCTATTTCTTACCTGAAAGGTTAGAATGACCTAAGAGCAGCTTTCATTGCCTGCCGTTAGAATCTACCTATATTTTAGAAAACTCTGGTATTCCCCCAAAGCCTTCTGCTGTGTTGAAACAGATTTTTAAGTCAAATCCTCTTCCTTTAGATGCTGTACGGAGGGACATGGTTTAGTGGGACAATATCCATGGTGGGTGGACGGGGTGATTTTAGAGGTCTTTTTCAACTTTGGTGAGTCTATGATGCTGTGATTCTTTAGCCAGGTAAATGTTGGAGCCTTAGCCCATAGGTGGGTGTTTGTTCTGTCCCAGTACCTTATTCAGTACTGAACGTACCTGACTTGGAAAGCTGCCCTCTCAGTTGGGTTTCTTGAGTGATGGCCCCGCGTTGGCCCACACTGCTCCAATCCATACCATAGGGTGTCACTGTCCCTAAGCAGGCTGCCTTTAAATTGCACCCATCGATCTTCAAAACGCTCCTGCTCCAGTATTTAGTGAGGCCTAAAGTTATGTCTCTGCATCAAATTAAGACACTGCACCATCGATAAGGAGGAGTAATGCGGTCCGTTCCCAACTGGATGTCTCCTGTCCTGCGTGTGTTTGCTGCTCCTGATTAAGACTGATAACGAGCTATCAGTAATGATCTTAGCGTGGTGCAAAGCAGGAAGGATTAAATCAGTCAGTGCCACTGGGTTAGCCAAAGTTTCCCCTTGGCTTGAATGTAGCTTTTCAGCTCGGCCTCACCTCAGTGCACTCCTCTGAATGATGTAGTGCTTTGTGAGAGTGAGCAGCGTGGATTTAGATGAGAAAAGGATGCTGCATAATTCTAATGCAGAGATTAAATAACTCTCAGGCATCTGCAGGCACCCAGCAATGTGAGTGGAAAAATCTCTCATGTAAATAGGCAGCACGGGGGGGAGAAGGGGCATTAGCATGGCATTAGGAGGGGTGGAATATGAATGTGGAATGTGAAAGAGGGACAAGAATTGATGAGCAGCTTTGGAGGAGGTGCATTCTCTGGGGCAAGACCGAAAGCTGATGGGTGGCTGGAAGACCAAAGTGCTCTGCTTATGGCAGGGAGGGTGCTCCCAAAGATGAGGCAGCATCCAGCTGCTGCCAGATGTTCTTGGGGTAGTGGCTATGTCTGCATTGCTCTGTTGGCCTGTGGGGCAATAGTCTTGGACTATAAGGGATCCCAGGGAGGTTCTTGCCTGGTGTGTTTGTTGGGAACGTGCTGCGTGGATAGGGCTCTGTCTTACCCTGGAGGACATGGAATTCACCTCCTGGATCCACCGTGTCCCCAGCACTGCTTCCTGTACACCCACAGACTTCAAGGATGCTTTGCATTCGGGCGTTCTTCAGCTTTGGCCTCTTTCTAATACAAAAAGCCCCAAGGCTGTTATCTCCTTCTGGTATTTTCAGCCCAGCATGCGGTGCATCACCAACTTTAATTTTAATTAAGGCAAACCTCAGCATCATCAGCTGACTTGCTTATGTCTCACCTCTGGTTTCACCCGCTGTCTTCTCCTCCCCCGTGGCGAGAGGGGCATTCAGTCTTGATGTGAGGCAGCAAAAACAAGACTTCTTCCCTCCTCGACTCATTAATTAAAGCCGCAAATTGAGCTCTTTTCTTGCAATCTGAAGTGATCACATAAATAGCATTGACAGAACAAAATTAACGTCTGAAAAAATCCTGCAGGGTCAGCACGTCTGGGGTGGGGGGAGGGCATTAAAAACAAGATGCTGCTCTGCTCACCCCCAGCACAGAGCTCATCCTGGACGTGGAAGAAGTCACAAAGTGCAGGCAGCACAAGATCTCTACTTTCTACAGCCAATCCTGGAAGGTAAATGGAGGAACTGATCTGCGTGGGTTGGTTGCTCCTTCTCAAGACCATGTACAGCCCTGCAGACGTGCCTGGGGGAAGAGCTGGGTTTAGCCATGTGGACCTGGGCCGTTTCAACCCAAGGAGTGGAGTGTGGACCATCTCAGCCCCAAGGAGTGTGAAGGCACAGTGGGAATGCCAGCAGTTAGTGCCAGGGAAAAGCGACAGGACTGCGACAAGGTGCTGGTCTCCTCCCAGGCCTTCATCTCCATCACCACCCACGCCATCGCAACCGTTGCTCCTCATCACCTTATCAGAAATTAGCAAAACTCCAGAGTGTGTCTGCATGTAGAGTGCCAGGATCTCTTGCGATTAATGTTTTTTTGGTGTGTTTTGCATCTTCCTGTGCTGGGAGGTGTCTGCAGGCAGCCCCATGCAGGGCTTGCCCTTGTTCCTGGGCACAATTCTTGCTTGGTCCTTGCTTTGCACATGGTTGTATTGGCTGAGACATGATGGGAACACTCTGTAAACGCTGCACTGTGGTCACGTTGAGATCTCTGCATCGTGGGGACATGCAAAAATATCTGCCTTCACCCTGAGAGGGCACTTGAAACGGCCCCTACTGCTCATCACAAACTGCCAGCAGTTAATCCCTTTGCCTCAGTGCATTTGTGGTTACTTTCCAAAAGCAAATTCATCAGGACTTATTCATCTGAATGAGCGTCCGTGGGGATGCTTGCAGACTGCATCCATTCTGAAATAGTATGGGAAGAAGGGGAGAGCAACTCCCTCCATTGGGAAACCACAGTGCCTGCTGACTGTCCTGGCAGGAACATGGGGGTGTGTAATGAGGAGAGTTCTGCTCCTTGCTGAAAGGGGATGGGGCACTGTCAGGAGCTGCAGTGAAAGCAACAGGCTTAGTTTTGTGCAAGATACTCTTTAGGGCAAACCCAAATATCACAGCTGGCCTGAAGTGATTCGCTTAACATTTTCCTTCCTTCTTATGACTTGTCTGCATACTCAAAGCTATACCCAGAACTGCTGCAAGCCCAGTAAAACCCACAGCACCGGCAGCATCCGCACGACACCACGCTGGAGGGCTTCAAACCCTCACCCAGAGAGCTTGTGGAATCCCAGCTGGGCACTTCCCCGTACAACCTGTCGTCACAGGGATTTGGCCTTGAGCATTTCCAGAGGTCCCTTCTAACCTCCCTTCCAGGAGGTGAGTTCAGAGGCACGACGTGTGCCAGTATCCAGTCTGAGGCATAAGGGTTGCAAAACTCACTGTCACTGTTCCCATAAACCAAAACGTATGGGTTTTTTTTTCTCTTTGTGCTACATCTCTCCCATCAAAACAACGCCTGAACTTCTGTGCTATATCACCATAAAAATCTTGACAGCTGTTCTAGCAAACAGCCTGGAGTGCCTTGGTCTTTTATGAGTATTAATTATGTTAAGCAAAGCAGATCTCACAATTACATTGTCTGTGGGAGCAGCAAACTTCTACCATCCGTCTCCCTGAGCAAGGAGGAGAAGGTCTGTTTGCTGCCCTGCTTTCAAAGTGGTGGGGGCTGCAGCTGCTGTTAGGGAGAACACGATGACAGCCCAGAAAGGCTCCCAGTTTCTCCTGCTGTTACCACAAATAACTTTCTTGATGTGCTTGACATGTCTTCAAGTGCTCCTGAGCGGCCTCGTCTTTTGAATAATAATAAAGAACCACATTGCTGGTCTAGTCTGGTTGTGATATGTGCTACCAACAGTTTTGGAAAGACAGGATCTACATGTGGATCCAAGCTGGGAGAGGTTAGATGGGGGAAATAAATGGGATGGCTGGAAGCCATTGTGCTGGAAAGGAGGGTTTGGGGTTGTTGATTAAAAGAAAGGGAGGGTAGAAATGTTGCTTTTTGGTTTGGGGGAAATGGGAGGGCTTGCTGCGGTGTGCAGAAGGAAAGAGTTTGGTGACCATTGGTGGCAATTTTGAGGTTGTCCATCGCTGCTTCCTCTGACTCAGCCAAGATACTGTGGTTTTTCCCTTTCCCAGCCCTTCTGAGAGAAGGGCAGCATCTTACAGAGGTCCTGTGAGATCCAGAGGTCCCTGACAGGTCCTTTCAGGATCAGTAGGTCAAGAGGTCAGAGATGCAAGTTACTAATGTTTTATCACTGTTACGCAGAGACAACCTGTGTCCTTGGCTGAGACAGGCAGATCCAACCCCAAAGCAAGTGATCTGGGGAGCTCAGAGGTGATGCTTTCAATACATCCTTCTCATCAGCCTCCCCTCTGTATCACAGCCACTCCTGCATCTTGGGCTGGCTGCTGGAAGGCTGGAAGATTTCACCCACACCGAGTTGGCTCTTGGCACTGTAGATCTGCTGTGGTTACGCAGCAGGAAAGAGATCTGCTGTGAAATGCATGTCAGTGTTGGATCAGCATTGGATGCTCAAATGATGTGATTAACAGGCAGCTGCAGGGCAGCAACAGAGAAAGCGATCTTCCTCTTTCCTTGTCACCCTAATTTTCAGAGGAAGTGTTTTGTTTAAATGTAGGGTTTTTTCTCTGGGAGAGCAGAGCAGGCTGTTGTTTGGAGCCTGCACATTTTCACATCCCTGACACTGGCAGGCGACCAGAGTGTCCCATTAAAGAGGTGCAGGCGCTTACTGCAGCTTTAAATACAGCCAGCTGCAATTATTGGCCTTTCCATTGCATTTGACCCAGACTTTTAGCAGCAGAAAATGAGCCTACCTGATGGAAGAGCCTGCTCGGATGTCATAACACAGCAGCATCCATCAGGCTTCGTGAAGCAGAGAATTAACATCTGTTGGAACTGCAGCAGCAGCACAGCCAGACACCCTGAAGACATGGGGAGAAATGACAGTTTTGAGGGGTTGCTGGAAAACAACGCAGCTGAGTGCACAGCCATTGCAAAGGAGTCTTCCTGCCAGACCAAAACAGGGTTAGGTCCCTCCTTGCACTTCCCAGATCAAATAAGGAGGGGTAATTGCAGTGAGAAAATGGGATACCATCGAGCGCTGTGTTTATCAGCAGATAACATGCAAAGCAGGGGTCTTACGAACAATAAAATACATTTGATCCCCTGGTATTTATGGCTTTGAAGATGAGTGAGGAGGTCCTGTGTGGCTTGGGACGAGGCCTGAGTGTGGCCAGCAGAGGCTGCCTGCAGCTGTGATACGAGATTTAACAAGAAATGCCAAATTCTGGTGCAGGCATTATCAGGGACTTATTCTTCAGGCTGTTGTACTGGCTTTGTGAACTTGAACGTGAAGGAGCTGATGTAAAACTGAAGAGGCATTTATTAAAGGGGGGGAGGCCACTTAAACACAGTCAAAATTCAGGCAACATCCCTCACCACTCATCTTTCAAATGCATCCCATGCACTAGGAGAACAGATTACAAATCTTGGCCAGCCAAGGAGTGACATTTTGGGGCAATAATTTAAGCCACCAGGCACTCAAATGCATTCTTGCTTCCTTGATACTTTGTGTGTGACCACCCCCAGTTTGCTGGCTCTGATGTTAATTCATGAAATCATAGAATCATACACTCACAGAAGGTTGGTTGGTTTAGGAGGGGTCCTCAAAGCCCACCAGCCCCAACCCCTGCCATGGGTAGAGATACCTCCCACAGATCAGGCTGCTCTCAGCCCCATCCAGCCTGGCCTTGTGCACTGCCAGGGATGGGGCAGCCACGGCTTCTCTGGGCAACCTGTTCAGTCTTATTTGGGAGATGAATTGCTATGGTGAAGCCGATGCCATAAATCACCTGTGTCTTCCAGCACTGGGGCTCAGGATGCAGGACGAGTGGGCTCTGGTCCTGTCCATCAGCACGGGATCACCAGGTTACAGCAGCAATGCTTGTCCTCACGGTCTTGAAGCTAAGCCTTGGGATAAAGTGGCACTAAACGAATACGCAGCATAAAAGGGAGATAAACCAACTTCATTAAATTAAATATAAAATAATAATAATAATAAAAACCAATGAGGAAGGTGTATTCATTTCTATGATGTACCTGTGTTCCCACAGGTCCTAACTGCTTCGCAGGAACCACCATCATCCCCGCCGGCATCGAGGTGAAGGTGGACGACTGCAACATCTGCCACTGCCACAACGGGGACTGGTGGAAGCCGGCGCAGTGCTCCAAGCGCGAGTGCCAGGGCAAGCAGGCTCTGTAGCTGCAAAACCCCTCACTGCCACCTCGAGCACGGCTCCAACGCGTCCCAGCTCCTCCAGCTGCTGCGGGGTCACCACCAAGGCCACCGGGACAGGGTTTCCCTCCCTGCCCTCTCGCTTTCGGCCCCACGTACCCAGCACCTAGGTAGCTGCTCCGCTTTTGTGATTATCGGCGCTCAGTAGGGATTCCGTGGTGAGATGTGGAGAGGGAGGAGGAAAGAAAATGCAACGTCCTGCGCAAGCTCTTTGACTGGCGATGGCTGCGAGGCTCCGCTTCGCTCACCGCTCTCACTTCCGACGGCGCGGATCGCGGTTTTCCACGGTCATTTCTTTTGCTGCTGTGATTTATTTATGATAACTTTTTTAAGCCGAAGCTGGGATGGTCGGGGCAATACAGCTATGAGCGAAGCAGCGGGCGGTCTCCGTGGTGTCTGTGGGGGGGCACTAAGGACAGGAGGGGGCATGGGCCGGCAGCGGGGATGGGGCTGAGCCCAACGCTGGGTCTGTGCTGACCTTCCCCACCGCGTGGGGACAGCGATGCTGAGGATGCCAACGTGGGCACCGTGAGCTTGTGGCCGTGTCCTCGCGAGGACATCAAGAGCACGGCGTCTTACCCAGGTCGGAGAGCGGTGGTGTTTCCCCGCAGCTCCTTTGCTGGGGGCTGGTTGCGCCCCCTCTGATTCACCACTACTGTGCCAGTCACCGCTCACACTTAGTTTGCTGCTTTTTGCCCACTGCCATTAGGACGAGGGTGGTTATTTCGGTCAGCCTTCAGCCCAGCACCTGCTCTCAGCAGCGACGATGGCAAATCCAACCAGCACATGCATTGAGGCGGTCTCGGTTGGTGCACAGCTGCCTTTGTATTTTCATTTCTTCCCCATTTTGTGTTTCAGCAGAGGGCAGATCCTTAGCTGGGGTGGGATGAGCACCGGTGCAGCCGCTGCTGTGCTTGCGCAGAGGATGTGCTCCCTGCTGGAACCACAAACAAAGCCATTGTCACCTTGGTTTGTCAGCTGCTCTCTGCCAATGACCATGCATCCCTTTTTCAAACAATAGCGTGCCTGAAACTAGTGAGGGAAAAACAAACAAAAAAACCTATTCTGTACAAAAAAAAAAAAAAAAAAAAAAATCTAGAAACAATATTTGATGTGTAAAAAAATATATTATTAAAAAAAAAATTATTTTGTTAAATATAAAGTGTGTGAACCAGCAAAAAAAAACAACCCTCTATATCTGTGGTGTATTTTCCTCTGCTGATTCCCCTGCCCCAGTTCCCCACTTTGCCATCACATCGCCTGCATCTCCAAGGCCCTCCCCTCAACCTCCACGTGCTCTCTTCCCTTTACTGGTGCTGTTTGATATTCAGCCCCACGTCCCAAATGTGGGAATTTGCTTTCCGTTCACAAACTCCTTTTGCTACCTCCAGATGCATCATTATTTACACTGATTAGTAGTTACTCTAATTAATTACAGCTTAATTACTGTAGTTAATGTTTGTACAGTGCTTGGAACAAGTACGGCGCTATACGTGCCGCATATTATTATTTTCTCCATTATTAATTAAACACCATCAACATTCCACGCCGTGCTTCTCCATTATTTTCTGAGAGGCAGGGCAGCACCCATATTCCTGCCCAGAAGGACCTCACCCAGCTTCCCATGGGAAGGCCATGCTATCTGTGCTCCAGCTATGGCAAGACGGATCACTGATGTCACTAAACACCCATCAGTGGGCACCTAGGGTGCTTGGAGCAACACCCAAATCCTTCGCCACTGGTACAAGCCAGTCTCAAGCCTGACAGAGCATATCCAGAATGGAAATCCCATCCAGCTCTCTGCTTTACACTATTTTTTATTTTTATTATTTTTACACATAACCTGCTTATTTCCAAAGAATTTCAGCCTCATCTCTCTTTCTGCCTTTTTTTTTGTGTGTGTGTGTGTTTGTGTGTGTTTTAGTTTATTTCTCCCTTTAATTAATCACAGCTCTGGGCCAGCCAGACCCATTAACTACTATTCTCGTTTAGACCTTTCAGAGATGTGGTTGCAGATGCAATTTAATTTGTTGACCCATGATCGATAGCAATTAATGCCATCTCTTTAATCTTGTTGGAAGGTTCATCTTGGGCTTCCAGAGGCTGCTGTCTCAAGGGAAAGGTGTCTGAAACATATGTTATTAGATGGAGGAGCACAACCTTCTCCAGTCCTTCCCATTTCCTGAGGGCTGATGCTCAGGGATAAGTTTCAAAGC
>JAPSGF010000015.1:12146231-12212355 GCA_035772895.1 Perdix hodgsoniae
ATGGATGGATGGATGGGAGGGTGGGTGGAAGGGTAGATAGAGGGATGGATGGGTGGATGGAGGGAGGGATGGGTGGATGGAGGGAGGGGTGGGTGGGTGGGTGGATGGAGGGAGGGAGGGAGGGATGGATGGGTGGATGGAGGGAGGGATGGGTGGATGGAGGGAGGGATGGATGGATGGGTGGGTGAATGGATGGTCAGATGGACAGGCAGATGGATGGATGGAAGGGTGGATGGAGAAATGGACAGATGGAGGGATGGGTGGATGATGACCAAATAATGTCTCTGCTCTGTAACAGCTGAACTGGCCACAGTTACGATGGATGAATTATGCTGGGGAAATACAAGACGGATTCATGAGAGAGCAGAGCAGAGAATTAGGTGGATTAAGGGGAAGGAATGTGGTAAGGGATAGAGAAGAGCATGGACTTGGTGGAGGAGAAAGCTGACAAAGGTGGTGTAAATGGGTTGGAAATAGGAAGGGCATAGAGGACAGAGTTAGAAATGATACATTCTAATAGACTTGAATAGAAAAGGAAGAATAAATCTCTTGAAAGGAGTAAGAGAAGAGTGAGGTCTTATTGGTGATACTTTCAGCATGATAAATAGACTTCTACAGAAGGAAAAGAGGGATTGTGAGAATGCTCTCCCAGGGAAAAACTGAGTGACAGTGGCAGGGAAACCCCAGCTGCAGTGAAACAAGATTAATTCCTCCACACCCCGGTGGAAGCAGTCTTATCTCTACACCACTTGCATGTCATCACCAGGCACAAGTCCTTCTCCCCAAGTAAGAAACATCCAAATCCAAGCTAAACTTGTGCTTTGGGCACCCTCCATCCAGCACCACAGGGCACCAGGATGCTGAGCACCAATAGTCCAGCAGCATACAATGGCTGCAGCAGCACATGACTTGAGTTCTATTTGACACAACCCTCCCCGTCCCAGGTGTCCCAGCTGCAGGGAGGCTGCGGGCACTGCAGCAGCAGTCATGGCTCTGCAAAATGCAAAGCCAAAGAGCAAGACCTCAGCCTCCAGCACAGCAGGAGCTATCATGTGCTTCCCTTCAGCGGCTGTTGAAGTGAAAAGAAGGCCTGCGTGAATGTATAGCGAATGAATGCCTTTTATATAGCAAAATTATATGTTTTTGCAACAGCAATTCAGTACAGAAAATAACAAATTTATCAGAAATAGGCCTAGCACTGTAGCGTAGAAGGTTAGCTCTTAAAACACAGGGAACAGAGAAACAGCATATTGAAAGGAAGGGCCTGCACTCGTATATTAAACTTACCATACATATACTTATATCTGTAGATGTACTTCCTACATTTTCTGAAGGGATTGGCTGGTGGGGAGCATCTAAAACAGTTTCTGCTTCCAAATGTTCCTGCCTGCTGACACTGAAATGGGGAGAATGCACACTAGCTCTGATATCCCATAAAGTAGCCCAGGGGTCCATAATAATTCACATGAAAATGATTTTTGGCCTTACTGTGCTTTATGTGCATAACCAGTGCAAGGCACATGAAAATAACCCGTTGCCAGCATGCTTCTGGACACAAGACATGTAAGCCCAGGAAGAGAAGTAATTAGGCACTCGGAAACTGGAAGGAAATGCAAATCCAGCAAGTCCAGCTCCTCTGGCATAGCACAGGGAGAGGTGGTGCTCTGCTCACCAAGGCTGGGGTGGGCTGACTATGTGCACAAGAGACCTCAGTCTCTGGACATAAAGCCACCTTTGTGCCATCAATGTTCATTCAACAAGGGAAGGGGCAGAGCCTCTCTTCCCCCCCCCCGCCCCCCTTATCTACAGCTGTTGCATTTGAGATGATCTCTATCAAATTCAGAAATCAAATCAAATCAAAACGATGGTCTCTTGATTAAATCCCATTCAAAAATAGCTTTTTGAATAAATTAGGACAACATTTTTTGACAGCTGAGGAAAGAGTAGTAGCAGCATCTACCATAGCATGGCTGCTGCTACTATCGATGTATATCATTCCTTGGAGGAAGAATTGAAAGCTGAAAGTGAGGTTTTAAAGGCCTGTATTAAACAAATGAAAGTAAAATTACATTTTTAACAGAGCAAACTGCCTTTCCTTTAACTGGATTTTCCCCTCTGAAATCAAGACCTGTATCATTAGAAGGGGAGAAGAACTTAAAAAAGCAGGATCCTTGGATTCTGGTTGAATCTAAGAGATTATGAACCTCAATGGAAGAACTCCAAGATTATATCAGAGAACTACGAATGAAGGCAACCACTCAAGAATCCAGACCTGTTTTTGGCAGGAATGAGGGACCTCCAACCTACAACAGGCTTCTCCCTACCAGTATGGCACTGGTGTCCGTACTGAATCCCTTAGTGGCCTCAGAGGCCATCATTTAACAAGCCACGCAATTGGTGGCTGATCTAGGAGAGACAGCACCTTTGGATCAAGTACAAAATCCAAATGTTGGAAGGGACAGAGGTCCTCCCTGTTACTAAAACCAGGAGACCTGCCCCATGGACTTCCCCAGTCGGGACCCATAAGCATATCCTGAAAACAGATCTTTAATGACTTAATCCGAGCTGAGATTCGATTTGCAAAAATTCATCACCAGCCCAATCATGTCCTCCTCCAGCTATGGAAACTATTGGAGGTAAATCAGAAGCTTCAAAACATCCCCCAAAAAAGCAGGGATGAAAATTATTGAAAAAATACCAATAAGAAAGTGGAACCTGGAAGACTTCTTAGTTTCCAATAAAAGGAAAAAACCTCCTCAATGGCCCAGGCTGCAATTGCCCCAGTCCTGGAGTATATCATGGGCATAGATATACTATGGGATCTGACTTTCCAGATGACAGTAAGAGAGTTCAGACTGAGAGAGAGATGTATTAGTATCTAGACTGTTGTATGGGAGCTGCTGAATCACAGCCTGAACCTTTGATTAGTTATCTGAGGCAAGCAGTATGTCAGCCCTGGGAGCACAGGTGAAAGCAGTTCACCTGTGCTGCAGGAAGGGGTGGAGCCAGGCTCCACCTCTCCAGACCCATTTAAGTGCTGACTGCCAGGGAGGAAGGATCTCTTCTGAGAGATCCACTCCTTTGGAGCCTTTTGCAGGAAGCCTTCTACATGGGTAAGCGTTCCACCTATTTTCTCTTTGTTCCCCTTGTGCCTAACTCTTTTGTTGGTTTATTTCCACACCTTGACTGTACATCTATTTTTGATTGTACTTTTCAATTATATTATTTTTCCTTGATTGTACAACTGTGCAGGTGATGTTAAGAGGCCGTGCAAAACATGAGCCTATTTGCTTGCCAAATCCATGCTGGATTACTAATACTAAATAGTATAGATTTCTGCAGTGCAAGAGGAAATCTACAGAATGGTGCAGGAACCAGAAAAAGTAGAGATCATAAGACCTGCACATCTACTGTCCCCATAAGGGCAGTACAGAAGTCAGGTGACACATGGAGAGCGACAGTGGATTGCAAAGAATTAAATACGGTCACACTGTC
The DNA here is from genome assembly GCA_035772895.1 of Perdix hodgsoniae. Lineage (NCBI taxonomy): Eukaryota > Metazoa > Chordata > Aves > Galliformes > Phasianidae > Perdix > Perdix hodgsoniae. The sequence continues at coordinate 12,149,727 of JAPSGF010000015.1, forward strand.
CATTCATGCGGCTGTACCCAAATTTCCCTCCCTGCTGGACACACTGAGTAGGGATATAGAAACCTATCATTGTGTCCTAGACTTGAAACAGACAATCTCGAGTGCCATCATGAACCAAGGAGTCAACCAAGGGATCAGGCCCAGTCAGCATGGGTTTACGAATGGTAGAGCCTGTGTGACAAACACTATTTCATTCTGTGATAAGGTGACCCACTTAATGGGTGAAGGTAAGGCTGTCAATGTGGTCTACCTGGACTTCAGTAAGGCTGGAAGGGAACCTCTGGATGTTATCTGGTCCAGTCCTGCTCCAGGAGGACAGATAGAGAGTACTGGAGCTATTAGACTTGTTGTAATGGGACAGAGTAGGATTTCTGTAATAATTATTGCCACTGTTAACAATGTGAGGCATCTGGGACTGGAAAGGACACAGTCAAGGCAATTTTGTTCATTATGGCACATACACACATGAAGTTTTTCATGCTGTTTTTCTGCTTATAGTGGCACACCTGAAAAGAAACAGTTGAGCCGTGCCCCCATCCCATTATCTAGAGGGGTTAACCAGACACCCAGATGGATTATTCATTCAAGTATTCCAGCAGTACCTTGGTTGCACACTTAGAAAAACAGCCAAACCATAAAGTTTGGAAAGTAAAACTCTAAGGAAGCAGGCAAACAGTAGGATTTGCCAGGCTTTATTTGCTGCTGAGTGATGCGTGACGGTGATGCTGAGATACAAGAGGCTGAAGGCCATGGCTTAGGGCAGGCTGCAGAAGTGGAGCATTCTGCTATGGGCCGTGCACCAGTGCCAGGCATGAGGATGGCTTGGACCTGCCTTTGATGATGTGGATCCTGCCTTGGAGGTTTTCAGAAGTGGCTGTGAAGGTGAGTTGTTGAACTGATGAAAAATGTCCATTAGTTCACTGAAACATCATTTCAGATTAATAACGTAGGAAAAGATGATATTTGCTCACTGAGCAGTCTTGATGAGTGCAATACCTGCCTTGCACTAGCAGCTTTTGGCATTTCCTGGGCCTGGCTGTGTTCCTGCAAACCAGCTGTGAAAACAGCTTTATTTGCTATTGCTTTTCATTTATCCAAGTATAAAATCTTTAAGATTTTTCTTTTGAGGGGTCAGCAAATAGCTTCCCAGGAAAACCCATCTTGGACACTACAACAGAGTCATACTTTGTTAATCAGTACCTTCATCCAGGTCACCCATATGGATGGATGTGCCCTCTGCCAGGGGAAGAGGGAAGAAGGGGATACACAGAATGTGAGGAACTTGTTATCTTTCAAATAATCCATAATAATGTCACTTTTTTTTTTTTAACTGAATTGTCACTTGCATGTGATGAGAAACAAAGGTGATGACTATGAATACAGGAATCAGTCGTCCTGTACAAACCTTGCATTCTGGCTTGGGCAGGATTGTAAGGGAGATACTGAAGTACTTAAAGGGGATATTAAAAGGTGACTTGGGGTTAAACACCAATTAAAATATTATTGATTACGGGAAAAACCTCAATGTATGTTTAGGAAAACACATGCAATAATGATGAAAACAGAAAATGAAAGTTATGGCTGTATCCTTAAGGTGGGGAACTGACTGCCTTTCAAATGGTAATAATGAAGATAAGATTAATTATAAAAGGAAACGAACTAATCATCCAGAGGAGTGTAGTCTTAAAGAAGACTGGTAGTTGCCAATGAAAAATATATGCTGAGTTCCATACAGGAGAAACAATACATTCTGTCTCTCTCTGCAGGCCTCTTATCAGCTCATGCAATGTACAAACAGCCTGTTTTTATCCAGCCAGCTCTTCCTCCCAAAGTTACTGATTTATTTTTTCATTAGCATCTAGCTTTAGATGCTTTTTCCTTATCATTTCTTGGTGTTGTCATTAATTCTGAAATGCATTCCAGCAACGTGACGTTACTTAAGTCCGTTGTGCGTGTATTTATCAGGTTATATGATTCAGTAAAATAGGGGAAAAGCACTGAGAATAACCAGCTTAGCCAGTTTCTATGAGAGTCCAGCCAGTCTTGTCCAGCCTGAATGCATATCCCTTCCAAAGTGACAGCAGGGCAGCTCAGGCCACTGATGGCTTTTAAATGAAATTGTTGTTAAAAGAAATCTGAGGAGCCTGCCTGCTTTGCAGCACACCTCTGGGATTTTGTTTTCTGTGGACAAAGGTGACTTACGTACTCTGCAAGATGAAAAATTTGCTGGACATAGCATTTGCCATGTTAGCTGGCTGTGAATCTGCAGGTCAAGTGTTGCTGACCTGCTGCAGGGCGAGCCCCCAGCCCCATGGCTGTGTTGCACAGCGGAGCCATCATGAGCACTTTCAGGCAAAACTGCCTGAAATAGCACTGGTTCATCACGGGGAATACAGATACCACAATTACAGAATTAAATGTCAATTTAAAAATTAGCCTCTTTAAATTTCAAGGAATTACACCCATACGATACGTCTAACCAGGCACAGCAATTGGCACGTGCTTGCACATCCTTGCACACACTGACATGTGTTTATATGTGCTTAGACATGTTTACACATGCTTGTAAGCATGTAAACTTGTGTGAGTGTAAACATGTTTAAATGCAGGCACATGTAAGCACCTATAAATGCGTATAAACTCATGTATGCATCTGTAAGAGAGCATAAACATGTGTAAATGTATGTGAATGTGTAAGCATGTGTGAGAGCATGTAAACACTTGTAAACTCAGTAAGCACATATAAACTTGTGTAAGTGCTTGTAAACTCCTGTAAGTGCATGTAAGCCCACGTAGACATGTGTAAGAGCGTGGAAATGTGTAAGCAAGTGTAAATGCATGTAAGAATGTGTAAGCACCCATAAGTGTGTGTAAACGTGTGAGTGTAAACGCATGTAAGTGAGCGTAAGCTTGTGTAAGAATGGGTAAGCAAGTGTAAACATGTGTGAGCATGTTTAAGCAAGCTTAAAGGTAAGAATGTAAGGGCATGTAAAGTTGTGTAAGCATGTGTAAGCCCATGTAAATGTGTGTAAGCCCATGTAAATATATGTAAGCAAGTGTAAACACGTGTCAATGCATGTAAATACATGCAAGCACATGTAAGCATGTGTAAGCATGTATTAGCCCAGGTAAGCATGTACAAGCATATGTAAGAGCATGTAAGCATGTGTTAGGATTTGTAAGCCCATGTAAATGCATGTAAGCATGTGTGAAGTCGTGTAAGTTCACGTCAGTGTGTGTAAGCCCCTGTAAGCAAGTTTAAATGCATGTAAGTGTAAGCATGTGTAAACTCATGTAAGTGCATGTAAACACATGTAAGCTCTGTCAAGAATGTGTGTAAACTCATGTAAGCACATGTAAGAGTGTGTAAGCATGTGCAAACATGTAAGCATGCATAAGCTTGTGTAATTATGTAAACACATGTGAGTGTAAATGTGTGTAAGCACATGTAATCAAGTGTGAGCACAAGTAAACATGTGCAAGCATGTATAAGCCCATTTAACCATGTGTTAGCCTGTGTAAACACATGTAAGCACAGGAAAAGGCATATAAGCACATGACAACATGTTTATTATTATATATCTATTAATCCCTGATTGCGAAGCAAGTGGAAGTAACCTTAGGCAATAGAGACATAGCTAAGTCCTCATTTTGGCTATACTTGGACTTCCTTTTTCTAAATAATAAATACATTTGGTATCTGTATTTTGAGTTCAGAAAAAGCTGGAAGTAGCTGAGCACGTCTGTCATTCCAACAGAAACTCCCCTATTTGACAACATGTAGCTGATGAATGCTCACAGCTAAGAAGTGGCACTCTGGGCCCCTTCCTTGGCTGATACCTACACTCAGTAAGTACGGATGTCTGACTGATCCTTCTCTGGGAGCTGCTACTGCTAACTACAAGTGCATAAACATACATGCATAAACATGCTGTAACACTCATTTTGCAGTCTATTAAGCTCCATTTAATGCAGATAGAGCATGCCTGGAATCGAGAAGTTGGATTTGAGAGGTTTTAGGCTTTAATTTTACTCAAATGAAAAATTCTGCACACTCCTGGCTAGTGTCAGTACTTCTGTAGCAAAGACAACAGGGCCCATAGGAAGCATGAGGCCAAGGTTAAAGCACTTCTAAGGCAAGATGCTATGGTACCCAAAGAAGCAATTTTCCACTGTATTACATATCTTCTGGAACTTCATCAGCATGAACAGAAACTGAGAGCAGAAGGGGTGTGCAGGGACCCATTGGAGCTGCAGATGGCTTTAAGTTTCCCCTAACTTTCCCTGGATTCAAGGTTATTCTCTTGGCTTGCTGCAGTCTTCTGCACTTGGGTTAATTGCATTTCTAAACAAGCAGTAGTGTTACCCATCCCTGCTCTTCCAGCATTAAAAGAAACCAAATGGTGATGTGCCTGGAACATAAAGTGTGTTGTGATGGGAAACGCCATAGGATGATTTAGCCTTATGGCTTTACTGAGAACTCCAAGTCCCACTGTTTTTGTGCAGTTCCCTTTAATGGACAGAGCAGGGATATTGAGCATGCTGTAATTCCCATGAAGTGAAGACAGCACAAAGGCTGTGAGACAATGAAATGTCCCTTCTTGCATCCTTTTGGGCTTTCCTGAGAAGATCCAGGCTCACCATCTCTCCAGCTGGATCATTCACAGTCCCACCAACCTCTCACCACAACCATTAATGGCAACCTGAGCTCCATCCAGAAAGTGGATTACAAGGACTACCATTTCCTAGTCCAAAATCACCTAGTGTTCATACACTGCCAGTTAATCTGATAACTTGTAGTGGGACTACAGGAATTTTTTGCTGTGAATCTGTGTTAAGGGCAGAAACAAGACAACACTGAATGAAGACTGAGATCTTAAGTGCAGAAATTTAGGTGGATATGACTCAATTTCCAGCTACTGATGTCAACAGAAGTCCTTGGAGACAGTTAACCCAACAAGAAATGTTTCACCAGCCAGGTTTGCAAGAAATCCATGCACACTACAGATTTCTCTTGCCATTTCATCAGATACATTTCATACGTTGCCCAACAGGTGATATTTTTACATTAGTTTTTGAGAGCATGGAAACGCCCATAAGAACATAATACACTGCAAACACTTTGTTACCTTCATGTGCAGGGGCAGTGGGTGATCATTCTCAAGTCCTGCCCTGGAGAAACCTTCAGTTGTCAGAGCCTTTCTGCTACAACTAAAGAGAAAAGAGAAACTGAGTAGGCTAGAAAACACAAAAATAAAGGACGAAAAACAGCTGACTCACATTCCTTTCAAACCAGCACATCATTAGGATAAAGCACAGCAAGAAATGGGCCAAAGATGTTACATTAAATTAGCATGTGGTCTCAAATTCCTAAAGAGAAGCAGCAGGTATAACAGTTACATAACTACCAAGGCAACTGTATTATGAATTTTATTGGGTCTTTTTATTAACAAATTTTTCACTCTTCCCCTGCTGTGGAAATGCCACATGATTAAGGACGAGTGTGTTTTGCTTACGTGCAAAATGAGATCTTTATTACTTGTTCTGAAACAGGTCATTTGCAGCAACAATTGGTATTAATAAAGTTTGGGGATGGCCGATGGCAGGGAGCTGTGTTTCATCTTGCTACTTTCGAGGGCTAACTTTGGGAAGGAAAATGAAATGGTAACTAACAAGCTATTTCCAAGAGAAATAGTCCCACTGTACATCATCAAACTAATAAAAAAAAAGTCATGTAACACAAGGAAATTCCTCCTTCTCCAGGTATCTGGCTGCAAATCATGTTGCATGTGTACAGACTGCTCAGTCTCAGGGTGCAGTTGAAGATTTCAGTCAGTTTTGCTCATGAATTTATGCAGGCTCCTTACTGCTTACCTACCGCTTCTCATCTCCATCCTTTTCACTAATGAATTACGGAAGTAATTATTTTTAATACATATTAATTAATTTACATTTAAGTGCCAGATAGCACTTTTTTCTTTCGTGGATCACTTAATCAAAGGTGGGCTTGTAGTGTTCAGTTATAAGTAAGTGGAAATACAGAAACAGAGACCAGCCACATTTCCAGGTCGTTCTTTAAGTACTCAGCATGAGACACTTTAAACATAATTCTGAGGAAAAAGAAACAACCTAAAGCATCAGTTTCCAGAAGAGGCCCAGCCTTCAGTTCATTAGCAATGTTTTACAAGCTGTTTTTTTTGTTTGTTTGTTTTTCCTGGAAACTCAAAATGTCTATATTGACTGCTGAAGAGGAAAATAATTCTTCTGAATGCTTGACTTGAACTGACTTCTCCAATGAGTGCTGGGTGAATCTGCAATGGTGCACAGGTCTAGCTGTGGTCCTTCCACTAACCATCTTGGGAACAAAACAAAAGCAAGGTCTAGAGATAGTAATTGCAGCTTGGTCTCTAGTTGAGACAGAAAAGCTCCAAAGGGCATTCCTGCACAGCCCTTCTGCTATGGGAAGGAAAACCATGGACACAAGCAGATGGAACATGAGCGTCTTCCAGTCACAGGTATGCTCAACCACCTCTTTTGCCTTAGCTTGCATGGTAGTAGATTAACCTTTCAAGGAAAACAGATTTTATGGGTTCATTTATAAAAAAACCAGTCATTATCACTGAAACAGTCATGTTTTCAAGACTGATGTCCTGAACTGATATAGATAAAACCAAAAGGAGCTCTTTTGGTTTGATAAAACCAAAGGCTCAGGCCCAGATGAGGCAGGACTCCAGGTGATGCAGTCTCCTGTCCTCAATGCCAGCACTGAATGCACCACCTCAACATGGGATGGGAGAAGATGCGCAACAGTGGAACAGAGCTGATTCCACCAGAACAGACTGTCTTCTACATAAGGCAAGCCCTTCAGCAGGCCCTCCCAAGGCACAAATCAAGGCATGCATGTCATTTTTCTAAATGAAATGTTGCTACAATAACAGATCTAAAGTGTCCCCTGAAGGCGCGCTGATCGATATTTATAATCACTTAATAAACACATAAGAAATGGCACAGTACGGGCCTGCATAATCTATGTGCAACGATCCTCGGTGACAAAGTGTAAGTGACCAAATCCCTTTCCAGGTCTAACGATATTTTGCTCCAGAAAGCCAGTGATATATCTTGCATGGAAAAAAATAAAGCGCTCATGCATAAAATTAATACGGTAAGCTCTGAAGTCATAAAGCCTTCAGTCCGTGATATATGAGATGGGAAAACTACTAACTCGTAATTCAAGTTCTCCCACTGTCTTATTCCCGATAGGTCCTCAGGTCATCTAGGCATTGCATGATCAAACTGGGCCATTTCAGCTGCATGTGGATGATTAACAGACCAGTTGGGAAGCCCTTCAGGGTCACGGGCAGAAAAAGTTCTGCGAAGACAGAGAGCTTCTCTTTATAGAGGTGACATTTTTATCTTCTTTTAGAGCAAATCTTCGTCCATTGTGCTCTGCTCCTCTAGAAGAGCCTGTGATGTTCTGCAAGGGCAAGATCACAGCTGGACCTGTGCAGCATTGCAGACTCACCCAGCACTCATTGGAGACCTCTTGCACCATCTGAGTTTTCTGCACCAGTATGTACAGTAATTGGAGAAAATACAGATATGGTCATAGCATCAAATAGTGCTATTATCTTTTGCCAGATTACCTCTATACACATACATGGCACACCTTTCCATTGCTGACTGTAGTGATTCAGGGATCAGAAACCCAACCCACGGATAGGATTTCAAGATCTTTCTTATGAGAAAACGCAGACACCGCTTCTCCCATCTGGGGATTGCACACAGGAGCACACTCCAGACTCCATCGATCTGCAATCCACCCCGTTTCAACCACAAAAATAATTATCCTTTGCATGCAAGATGATCAAAGTGTTTAAAAAAAAAAAAAAAAAGGAAAAGAAAATCAAACTGCAGCTCCTCAATTGGGAACGCTGCCAAGCTATCGAATCAATAGGTTGTTAGATACTTGAAGTGTGGGGGTATGTGAAAGCCATCAAGTGATTTCTCTGTTAATAATTACCATTACAATAGGAATGGAAAGATAGAGATCAGAAATGGTAAAATGTGAATGGTTTCTCATTAAGTGAAATTAGAGTACACAAGGTTATTTCTTTTTTCCCTTTCTGCCTTGGTTCTGTAACATTGTGCACCTGTAGACCCAGAGAGCTGCTTGTGCACCCAGCTTTGCCTACCAAGATTTCACAGAATCACCAAGGTTGGAAAAGATCAACAAGATCATCCAGTCCAACCATCCACCTATCACCAGTAGTTCTCACTAAACCATGTCCCTCAACACAATGTCCAAACGCTCCTTGAGCAGAAACAGCAGCTCCTTTCTGCTGAACATCCTCAAGTCAGCGAGCCCCCAGAAGAGGAGAGCTGACCTGGGATCTGGAGAGTAGTGGGGCATGGGGACATCAAAGATCTGCACCTTGCAGAACTGAGCACTAGAAATAGTAGTAGGCCAACCCGCAGCAGCTCATTTAATATCTTTATCGATGACTGGGAAGAGAGCATTGAGTGCAAAACTCAGTAAGTTTGAAGATGACACCAAGTTGGGAAAAAGTGTTGATCTGCCTGGCCCTACAGAAGGCCTACAGAGGGATTTGCATGGGCTGGAACACTGGGCTGAAGTTCAACAACACCAAGTGCCAGGTCCCAAGCTTTGGCCACAACAACCCCAGGCAATGCTATAGGCTAAGGAAGCAGTTGGCTGAACAGGAGCTAGCAGTATGCCCAGGTGCCCAAGAAGGCCAAGGGCATCCTGGCTTGTATCAGAAATAGTGTTGCCAGCAGGAGCAGGGAGGTGATCACCTCTCTGTACTCAGCTCTGGTGAGGCCACACCTTGAGTGCTGTGTTCAGTTTTGGGCCTCTCACTGAAAGGAAGACATGGAGGCACTGGAACGTGTCCAGAGAAGGGCAATGAGGGGTCCGGATCCTTACAGGGAACAGCTGAGGGAGCCTGTGTTGTTCAGTCTGGAGAAGAGGAAGCTCAGGGGAGACCTTATTGCTTTCTACGGCTCTCTGAACAGGCTGCCCAGGGAGGTGGTGGAGTTACTATCCTTGGATGCAGTCAAGAAACAAGATGTTGTATTGAGTGACATAGGTTAGTGGGAAATATTAGTGATAGGTGGATGGTGGGACTGGATACTCTTGGGGGTCTTCTCTAACCTTGGTGGTTCTACGATTCTGCTAAGTTCATCCCATAGGTGACCACAGTGGGGCTCCAATAAGACCAGAGCAGATTTTCTCCATGGACAACAGGTTTTAATGTAGAAACATCCACTCATCCTGAACAGCAACGAGGTATCTGGAAATAACAGTGGGAAGGTGCAGGATGAGAGGGGGGGTGTGGCTGTTCAGTCTGGTGTCTCCAAAGGGGAGAAGTCTCAGCCCATGCAGACCAAGTGCTAAACGTAAGGACAGTGAACATGAAAATATCATGACTCAGATTCCTAGCTTTCAAAAAGTGAAAAAAAGTCTCTGCTAAAATGTAAGTTCTCAGTTAAAGAACATAGCAAGTTCTGCAAATCATAACATCAGGAGGCAAAACAAGCAGCCAACCCTTCCTCCCACTTGCTACTTGTGGTCATTAGGGTAATAGACTGGAAAAGCCTGACCTTGTCTAAAGAGCAGGTCAGGGAAAGCAATGAGATACAGATGGGGTTCAACTTTGCTCCAATTAGCAGGAAATAAATTGCTACTTTGAGGGGAGGAGGGAGAAAACCATTTGCTGAAGGTTCAGAGGCAGTCTGCTTTTCAAAGCTAGCTCAGCTGTCCACTCAACAGCTGGAATTACTTTGATACTGTCTTTAGCCTAATAGCTGGGAGCATGTGGGTGAAAGCACAGCTTCATTCAAAACGTTGGAGAGTCGGAGTAAGCAGCCCTCTCCATGATAAATATAAAAGCTGGTCTCAAAACCCCCAGCTCTGCTTATGAGGAAAAGGATTGCAAGGCTGGAAAATGCTTGAAAGGTATCACTCAGCATCTGCAACCCCTGCGGTGCTCAAACAGGACAATATTAATAGTCCCATAGCTTTGCACATACAGAATTTCAATTGTTTCCAGACTCCTTCCAGACCTAATGTATTTACTGAAATTGGTTGCCTTCTACCAGCACATAAAAAAGGGGGAAAAGAAAGGACTAATGGATGTGCATTAACCTTTTGGTACTAGATTTCCCGATACTCTCTACTAATGCAAAATCCATTAGAAGGAAATGTCTGGGAACCATGGTGTGCAAATGCTGTAATGCAGGGGACAGCTGTAAAAACCTGCAGCAAGCACACCAGGAACAGGGATCCATGCAAAGGTGGCTGCAAGTGCAAAATGATTAAAGAACCTCCTGGATTTGCTTTGGGCAGAGAAATTCTGCTGCAAAAGGGCCTGTGGAGGGGTAGATTTGAAAGGTGAGCTCTGCAGTGGACTCTTCTGCAGTATAATTTGGTTGCTTGCCCCAGAGGTAGAGCACTCTCAAGAGCCTCCTTTGTTGCTACTGCATTTTTTCTTTCCATAGGATTGGAGAACTATAAAAATCTCAGAACATTCTGGGTTGGAAGGAATCCCCAAGAACCACTAAGTCTAACCATGGCTCCACACAGCACCACCCATACACAACCCTTATGGCTGAGCAGCATCCCAACACTGCCCGAGCTCCAGCAGCTTGGGGCTGTGCCCACTGCCCTGGAAGCTGCAAGCCACCATGATGAACTGCCATGAGAGGCTGGAAATTGCCATTGAGGAAATAACTCCTGAGATGTCCAAGCAGATACAACTTTTTTTAAACAGCTAGGGGGCCCAGGCTTGCCCCAAAGATGAAATACCAGGAGCTGAGCAAAGTACAGCGACTGTGGGGTTCCAGACAGAAACCAGCCCCAAATATCCCTATGTGAAGATACCTTCACTTAAGTGCTTTTATTTAAAGGATGTGAAAAGGAGAAGTGGATATTATTAATTAATAGTCAAAGACAGTTTCAGTAGTTACCCTAATGTTCTATAATTAAGTGTGGGAATACACAACACATCCCAATGGCTGGTTATAGCCTCTCTCCCTGCTGCACTCAAACAGGTTTTGCCACCATGGTCAAATCTTTTTAAATGTACAAAGATTTATCACTCATAGGGCTCAGAAGAAAACACTTTAGCTTCCTCAGCTTCCTCACCAGTCACAGCTACCAGCCAACCTCCTAAAACACAGGATATACCCCAGCCCCAATTCATTTACCACCTAAAGCCATCAGCAGGAACCTGAAACAGCCAGGGCAAGAGCTAGGACCTGGAAAACACTAACTGGGATGCTGGAGCTCCCAGTTCTTCATTCACTGTACAGAACCTCTCCAGGTCACTGTTTGCCATCTAAGAAAATGAAATCTCAGGTCTTTCTCTGACATGTACTCCGATTATTTTCTATTTTTATTTTTTTGCAACTGTGAAATCTTTGAAGGAACACCTTACAGGCTGCCCAGAGAAGCTGTGGACAGAGCCCTGGGCAACCTTGTCTAGTACCAAATCTGGAGGTTGGTGGCCCTGCCTGCAGCAGGAGGGTTGGAACTTGATGGTCACAGCATCGCAGAATGGCCAGGGTTGGAAGGGACCTCAAGGAATCTCCAACCCCCTGCCACAGGCAGGGCCACCAACCTCCCCATTTAACGCCAGCCCAGGCTGCCCAGGGCCCCATCCAACCTGGCCTTGAACACCTCCAGGGATGGGGTCCCTTCCAACCTAAGCCATTCTACGATAAAGGGCAGGCATGAATTATGTATAAGACCACCACCATGAAAGTATGAGCTTCTGCACAGCAACCCAACAGCCTCCTGGCCTTGAGGCTTTCTCCAGCTGCAAAACAGCCCCACATCTGGGCTGGGCACAAACTAAACAGTGTTATCTTCCATCTAAGTACCTCTCTGCTATTTTGAGCATTGCCTGCTTAAACACAGAGCTCGTTCTCCTGCAGCCTCACTGGAGTGCATGATTTTGTCTCTGCAAGATCACAGCATGCAGTTCACATGGAGGTGAGCAAGGACTTCACAGCTTTGTGAAGATTTTTCTCTCCTCCTCTGCTCCTACTGTCACTAATTCACACACATCCATAGGAAAGCTTCCACCTCCAAGTTACAGATCACCATAGAGCAACCCAGAGACTGCTTCAAAGCTGACATTACCTTGCTGGCATTCATCAGGGATGGCTCTTCCTTCTGACTTGTGGCTCTTACAGACATTGCCCTTGGAGTGGCACGTACCATTCTCACATCATCTTACCAAGGAGCTGCTGCACCTGGTTGCTTACTCCTTTGGGCAAGAGTCTGCGGGCTTCCATCCCAAAACCCCAGTGTCCAAGTTTGGGAACGTAGCCCAATTTGGCTATGCTGCACAGACCACAGGAGCTGCTAACTCAATGAGTGGCTTCTCTGTCTCTGATGAAATGGCCCTTGGCTCAATAATGAAACAGCTTTTCTGAAAACACAAAGCAATAGCCCATGCAAACTCTTAAAAGAGCTCATACAAAGATATCACGAGGAATAAAAACCACAAACCAAGACTATTATTCCAAGATGCTTTCACTAACTCATTCAACAGGTACACAGCAAACAAGACAGCAGGACCACAAAACTCATACTGTAAACGAGGAGAGCACCTGCCTCGAGTTTTTCAGTGAAACAAACCCATGAAGCTTAATTTAATAAAAACCTCCTGCTACAACCACAAATAAAATCCTTCAAGGTTGGCTGAGTTTAAAAGCCAAGCGCTGGCACCTCTTCAGAAGCACGTCAGGGGAGGAAGCTGCCTGCTTTGACACAGCTGTGAGGAGCAGGACTGGAGCTCTGCAGCAGGGCCAGGCATTCAGAGAGCAGACAGAGCTGATGGGCAATTCCTATATCGTTTGCATGTGGGATACGGGCACTGTGCTGCTGCACAGCACAAAATAAAAGTGAGGGGAAAGGTCCAGCACTGTGGGCTTCTTGAATTAAATATTATGGCAGCTAACGCAATCAATATGGTATTGATCACATTATCCATATTAATATTTAATTCAATTAAAAGGCCCCCAGTTTATTGTTCTGTGCTTTGCTTTGTTTTTAAACGTTCTTCCAGACCTTTTATGCTGAAAAAAAAACACCAAAAAGCTGAGCTCACACTGCTGTTGCAACCCAAATGGTTACGTCCCTGCTGTACCCATCAGGAAGAAATCTCTGCTTTCTCCAACCCGTGCTGGGAAGATACCAGCACTGCACCTTGCCACAGCACCACACAGCACTGCAAAACTTCCTCTCCTTCTAATTATATACAAAGCGTTCCTCTGCTTTTAAGGACAATTTAACACTAGTCAAACTACTGTTAATCTAAGTCAAACAAGTCTGAAAAAGGCAGAACATGCTGTACTGCTATTAAAGACACCTGAATCTTCCTTTGTTCCCTAAGAGACGCTCTCAACCAATAAGGTCTGATGGTGCCCTTCTGGCCAGCTGGGGAGCACAGGTGCAAACACTTGGCCTGTGCTCCTCAGGCCAGCCACAGCCCTTCACCAGGTGCTCCATCACCACTTCAAGCCCTAACAGTTCCCCTATAAGGCCAAACTGGTTAATCTCAGTTAATCAGACAACAAATTCATCCTATTTACAAGAGCAAAAATAAGTCACCCTCCAGCTCCGAAGTACAAAGTAGCATAAAGAGGAGAAAAAAAGCTTTTCTCTGCTGCATTCCGTAGGCCAGTCCATCACAGAAAGCCCAGGGCAGAGGGACCAGGGACATTCACACATTTTCCCCAGATAACACACACCAAACTGCCTTCACGTGACTGTAGTTTGAATGCTTCTCTCTTTGTTCTGAGCAGAACATTGGAAGGAGTTTTGGTGTACAGAGAGCTGATTTGCTGGAAAACTGAAGGATAAAATAGAGCATCCAAATCAAATTTGGTATTAAAACACCAGACCAGAGCAGGAATACCACCAATGATAGCACAACCCTACTGGAATTCTTTTTTCTCCTGGTCTTGCTCCTGTGAGCCTCACCCAGGCTGACTGCAGGTTTGGGCCCTTCCTATGCTTGTTCTTCATCAGGAGGCTAAGAAAAGACAGATAATGAGAACTTCCAGAACATGCCACCTTTGCTTTTGAGATTAGAAGTACCAATGCTCCTCAGTATTACTTGTTATTTCCCCAAAACACTTGTGAGATAGCACAGCATCCAGCTCTCCAACACCTTAAGTTCTTACAAGCCACTTGCTTCTTCCTCCAAAGTCACTTCTCCAACAAATGAACATTCAATCCTAGAGATACCAATAACATTAGACAGAAAAAACCTGACTCACCCAGGTCCTCTGGTTGTAGAACACTCTTTCTCAGGAAGCAGCCTTGAGCCAGCAGATGTTCTTCCTTCAGAGGCTAGCTTTTAAATGAGCCCAGGGAGGGCTGTGATCAGGTGGGAAGCCCAAGTGAATTACTTGCACCAGTGCTCCCTGGGCCAGCCACCCACTTCACTGGGTGCTGCTCATCAGTTCAGGCAACAGATGGGTTCCCCTACATCCACCATACACTTATTTTTAAGAAAATTCATCTCTTTCCCTGTAATTAAGAGGCAGGGAAGATATTTTAGATATAATAAAACAAGTAATCAGGTGTATAAACGTGCATCAGTATGAGCTACATGTGATTATATTCTCTGGGATCTACCTGAGACACCAGTGCAAGGAGGCATCTCAGTATTGTCAGGTATGTTTCATTCAATACACAGAACCATTCTTAAAATTATCAATAATAATGAAAAATACTGGCCTGACCTCATATTTTTCCTTAGACCACAGCCATGCAGTAAGGCTGTGCAATATTGATTAAACATTACTTTCTATTATCAACAATAGCCTGATGCCACTGAACTGCAGACATTGCTACTGAAGGTGTTATCAGGTGTCCCAAATGAAGCAATTTGTAATGAAATACAGAGATAAATTTCAAGGGCAGTGGCCTGAAAGTCAGCCTGTGATTCACAGCATTTCTGAGGTAAAAACATACAATTTATTTTAACACCTATAATCTAGAATGCAAGTATTGGATTTTTACCTCTTCCACAGAGCCAATAATCACATATTAAGCATATGCATTTTCTCAGAACACTAAATAGATGCTACAACCAAATTTGTTAGCAACCTTTAATGTTTTTACTGATGATCTGCCCTGCTCCATGCCATGCCAAAATATCACAGCACCCCAAAACCAGCACAGCTGTCTGTGCCTCTGTTCCGCTGACACCATATGAAATACCTTGTTTTGAGCCTGCCTCCTACTTACTTTAATTCACCCTCACTTGAAGGCAGTGAAAAATGACCCCTGCACACCCTTTGCTCCATGACTCATGGTTTTATAACCTTGTTTTTGTGAGCCAAAACCCAGCCATTGGCTTGAGGAGCTTGATTTATCCTTACTACAAGACTTTTTTCAAATGTGTTTTAATCAAGTGCTATACCTCTGCTTATATGATTAGCAGCACTGAATTAAGCAGCCTGCATCACTGAACTTGAGGCTTTGTTTTTTATGCTTACCAATTGGCTCAGCAGTGTTCAACAACTGCTTCAATTCTGGCATCAAAATCTCCTTCCAGAGCTGCAGGACTGCCCATAAGTTGATTCAGCCCAAATTCCCAGTTCCTGAAGGATAGACAAATCGGACAGAGTTAAAATTGAGTGTACTTCAATTAGGAAAGCAAAACTTGCTGCTTTGATAGTAAATATTCCCTTTAACGTTATCTGATTCAAAAGAATCAAATTAAATGTGAGCCAATTTGCAACAAGTTGAGTATGGCTTAAAAAAAAAAGGCAAATGTCTAGCACAGCTTCTTTTCAGCTGCCAGGGTGAAACAGCTCTGAAAATCTATTACCTATACCTAAAGAACATAGGAAGAGTTTCCTGATGTGCCAAATTCCTTCCTTGTGGATTGCAGAAAAAGCTCCACGCTTCAGAATTCTGCAGAGACTCACTGTTGCTTCTGCAAAGAATACCTCATTAGGTATACTGATGTGCTATGAAACATCAAGTTAAAATGTGCTACAATTGTTAAAATAAACGACCACATCTACACAGTATTGACTCAGTACCTTATTTGCTTCCAGTGTTTATCTGCACAAAAACCCCCAACACATTCATCCCATGAGTTATTCCATTTGTTAATGAGCCTTACATTTCTGCTTGCTCACACAGACCTGCAAGTACTTGAGAACTGCATTTAGTGAAGAACAACGATTCAGCCTAGCTAAGTGATAGACCAAGACACTCCAGCTGCTGAATTCTAGTAGATGCCACTGAAAACTACACCTGTTATCCACGAAGTATTTCCAACAGCTCTACAGAGGATATTTAAAATCTGCACGGGATCTCCAGTGGCAATGACTACACAGAACAACTCATCCTACAGAGCTTGCAGATAGGATACTATCTTGTCAGCTTATCAAGTTCACAGAAAAGTACTTAACGTTTCCATTTACCTGTTGAGACACACATAGGAACTATGCATTTATTCCACAGCTAAGTTCATGCAACGAGACACTTCAAGGTGACTGACACTATAAGTTTTATTACAAGCAATACAAACACCTTGCACAAACAACTTCATTTTTTCCCCCCCCACAACCATCGTTTTCATCACACATCGTGGCAAAGACAACATCTTTAAGTTAAGACTTCACAAATGCAATACATGCCATGTAATGCTTACAGCTCACAAGCAGCAAAATTCTGACAATAACTTACGATGAATTTGAGAAAGGAATTAAGCTGATCATAACAAGCAAGCAAGAATCAAGTACTGCTCCAATGCAGCAAAGTACATTTAAATACAATGGTGCAAAGCAAGGCATAATTGTTTTGTGATTATTTTTTCCACATTCCCATGATAGCAATCAATCTTTAAGTACATAATTTTTTAATCATAATTTAATAAAGGCTCTGACATTTAAAAACCTTCAGAAAATGCATCAAATTCAAGTTACACACATACAAGAGAGAAAATGGATTCAAGTGAATAAAGCATGACTTGATACAAATAAATAATTTTAGAGCAAGATTTTCACAGATGCCCTTTCAAAACTTTACGTTCAAATGAATTCAGGCCATTAGTTCTGCTTTGATTTCTACAAGGCTTATCCTATGCCATGAACTTCCTATAACATTCAATTTTAAGTCACAAGGAGCATCACACATCATCTGATCGGTGTCTATACAGGCCTATGGCTTTTTTTTTTTTAATAAATACAAATTGTATCCTGGCTGGGAAGTCTTGATGCACACAGTAGACCCTTGTCAAAGCACACAAAAGAAACAGGGTCATGCTCTATCACCAACTAAGCTTGCTTTAAGTCAAAATTCAAAAGACTTCATTTTGCGAAATCTTATAAAGTGTCAGTGATTATTACAGTGAAGTTAAATGTAAAAATAAAGCTTAGTAAATAATCCAAGGCACAACTTTTCAACACAGCATCTGGCCATTTATTCCAGCCTGTCACAGTGATCTTGGAATACAGAGGAGCTTTGACCATGTAAATGAGTTAGCAAGTGCAAAACACAAATCATAGCTTCAGACCAGCATTTTCCAGATGAAGATTCACCACTTTTTTTTTTAAAAAGGTCTGAGTTGTGAGACAGGGATGTTCACTTCACAGGCAGCAGCCGAAATGACATTATGGAGTCTACAATCCAGCTGGAGGGAGCAAACCAGACTTTGCCTTGCCGAATTTTCTCCGGTTTGAATTTAGAAGATGCATCATAGATGACATACTGAGTGCAAAATCTCTGGTCAGAAGCAGATTCTGCATGGTATGCTACCGTGTTGATCATCTGTGTCACATCGCTGTCTGGTTTCGGCTGCCTAACCAGGATTTGTCCTCCTCCTGCTTTGATCAGCTCCACAAGATCGCTCTTCTGGTGACTTTTGAAAGATCCCAAGAAATAGAAGTAGCAGCCATCAAACAGCTTAGGCAGCTAAGGGAAGGAACATAAAAATAAGTATAAAAACAGGACTTCCCATACTGAGGGAAAAAAGTGAGTGTGAAGAATGACTGCCCACAGAAAGTACAACTGAAAATAATCAACGAGAAGCCAGAACAGTCTCCCAACACATAAGGTCCTCAGTATAAGCATATAACTGAGCAAAGTTTGCTTACCTGGTAAATTCTTGCTTATGTTTAATTATTTTCCAGTACAACATGATCTTCAGCTATCACCTAGGATTAGTCACAGCTACTCCTTCAGCATAATCAGAAAGTAACCAGAAATTAACCCAGTTAAATACAAAGTGCTCTGATATGGGAACAAGAAGCGATTCAAAACATTTTTTTCCTTTCAACTTTCAGATTATTTCGGGTACATTCCTAAAGCTGAGGGCCAAATCAGCATCACTTGCTGTCCCATGCAGCTTCTTCCATAAACTTAAGAGCTTTCCCTCTGACATGGTTATGGCAACATAACCACTAATGCAGAAAAATGACTGCTTTATGGATGCTCACAGTTCTTTCCATCACCTTGCACATAATCAAATTTTTGTATGAGGCCACATTAAAATTTTACATCTATTGCACCTGGACAAGAGGCAAAGGGCAAAAATGCACAAACCAAAGGTCATTAAGACAATCTGTCTCAAGCAGTAAAACCCACCAGCTGTTCTCTGTTCAGCCGGCCTCTTTCTGGGCCACCTTGGATTTCATACTTCTCTTCTTGTTCTCGAACTGTACTTTGTAGACAGGCTTGTACCCCTATAGAAAACACAATAAGAAAAGCATTAGTTAGTTACAAATCTCACCATTAATTTAGACAAGAAGTCCTTTTTTTTGTAAACAGGTTTGTATTTCATTTCAGAGAATAAACAGCTGCACTGGGATAAAAGGATTATCCATAATGCAAAGCACTGCATCCACATAGCATCAAATCTCGTGTGCTTTAGCAATTTTACTTTAACCTGGAAAAGAACTTACAGCAGTGGTTGTAAAGATGCAGGTCAGATGGAGAGAAGCAATATTACACTAAGATCAGTGTTGTAAACACGTGGAATTATTAGTGTTTCCTCTTAACTGCTACTAAAGGTCAACCACTTAATGTCAAATGTCAAATTGCTGAACATTTGGAAACTCAAAGCCAGCAAGGAGAACCAACTCCGCAGTTAAGAAATGGAAGCAATTGCCTGATAAAGAGCAATTACAAAGCAAGTACAAAGCTGTTTCTAAATAGGTATAGTCTTAGATAAATCAGATGGAATTTCAAGGTCTCCAGCATCAGCAGAAACTGCAGGTTTAGGCTGAGGTTTCAACAGTGGCATTTATTTTTGTTACCACTGCTGCATAATGAGATTGTCTTTTGTAGTCAGCGTGGTTTTACCTTGATTTAAGCCTATTTTTTTCCCTAATCCAAAATGCACTGATGATGTACCACTAACATTCCTGAAACATACCTCCTGACCTGACTTTGGAAAGAGGAACTGTTGGGGTCATCTATTCAAGGATGGAACATTTTGCCTGCACTCATTTATAAAAATTACCTGAGAAAGAAACTTTGCAAACTGCTCCGTGAGGATTACAGAGTTGTCACAGTACAACTTCCAGAGCAGTTCTCACTCCTCAAATCGTGTTGAGGGTGTTGATCTTAAAAGAAGAAAGCCCAAGCCTATGAAGCAAACTATCAGTGATGAAGGTGCTTGATTCCCACAGGAATAAGTAGCAGTATATAATCCCAATCTAGAGAGATCTTTAAAGTCAACCAGATTTGCTGCTGCTCCACATAAACTGGCAAGATGCAAAAGGAATTCACATTTCAGGTACTAGAAGTCTTACCATTTACTGAAATGAAAAAAAATAAACTTATATAGAAAGAAACAACTGGTTAGATAACGTGACAATACACATTTCCCCCTCCATATATAGGTATAAAGTAATTGCACTTGGGAATTTCTTCAAGAAACATTGATATGAACTCAAAACTGGAAGGGCAGGCTAGTCATGTATTTTCCTGAAAGTAACTTCTGCATTTATTATTCATAACAGCAATGTATAGAGATAAGCTATTTTCAAAGTGCTCTTAACTAGAAAATAAATCTGAAGGCTATTTCAATACTTTACTTAATCATCACTATGTAACTGGATTTCCTCTATGAATTTATTTGAAACTTATAAGGTCATTCTTTCAAGAGAACTTGGATGTTAATGGGCATCACTCACAGTAAAGGAAAAATCTTCTCAGCTAGACTTAAGAGCAAAGCTGTGTATTCATTAAGAGCATGAGTTATTTCAATTTACCATCAAAAACTCAACTTGAGGGATTTTCCACTACAGAGCCGAGGTTTATGTGTAAGAGTACATCACAAATGGATCATGTAGTGCCAGCAGCAGTAAATGGTGCAAGTTTGATATCAAAGTAATAAAAGGCTGAATAAACACAGAAGACTACAATGTCTTCTTGTACAGTTACTTCTCTGAAAGAAAAAAAGTCACAGATATTTATTTTAACAGAAAATGTAAAACAGACCTTTGCATACATACATCTGCCTATTCTACACTGCCAGTTTCTCTAGCTAATCTGTAGGCACCAAAGTTCTTTGTTACATTTAGTGAAAACCCTCCACGACTCATCCAGATGTGTCTTCTTTCACCGTCTCCACAAGAACCCAAAGTATCTGTCTCCTTGAAAAACTGGAAGTATGCAAACAGACCATTTTTTTTAGCACCACTAACAGTTTCCTCATCAACTTCAACTTTTCTTAACAGCTAGAATAAGGAGAAACTCGTCTCTTAATCGATTTGTGGCAAAGAGATCTATTTGAAATAGAGTAAAAAGCCCTGAACCTACATTCTTTGTATCCAGGTGTTTTGCTTTTTTTTTTTTAAACATTAGTATGTTAAGAGGCAACACTGTTAGGCTTACACACCCCTTTGTAGAGCAATACTCTACGTGTTCCCTGGTGATGGAAAAGCACTGTATTTTCAATTTGGGAATTAATTTTTCATACACGATATAGAAGCAGAACTTGCTCTGATTCATGGGTCTCGTCACATTTGGTAGATAGAACAAACATTATTTCTTGGATCCACAGAGCTCTGGGACATTTCAAGCAGCTAACACCTCTGTGTGCAGGCAGCAAAGAGTTTTTGGAGTCCTCAAGCTGAGATGATGCGATGCCGCGGGATTCAACATGCATCATGACAAACACCCTGTCCATGGGGGAAGTTGTCCTAACAAGTAGGGAGTAAAAGTTTAAGTGGTAGAAATCAGTACATTTTTTGACTGCAGACTTTGTTCAGAATCATTTTTTCCCAAGTTGGTCATCTCTCTTCAGCAACTCTTGCATGGTAGTACAAGATTTTGTAGGTGAGCATTAAACAATTCACACACCATAATGCAATAGAAAAACTGAAATATCCCTGTTCTCATCTTTAAGATAAAAAGACTGAAGACTCGAGTTGTTTCTATCCAATTCATTATATATACTTTCTAAGACTTACTTGCCTCCTCTGTCTTGCTTTTTACCTACTCCACACCAAACCTAGTGCCAAGTCACTTGCTTCTACATCACTATTTCTGGATTACCCTTTTCAGATGCAGTGACTCCAAGTAGCTACCATAGTCTCAGTGAGGTTCAGGACAGAATAATCAGCTTGGTTGAGGTATGGTGTCAGCTGGAAGCAGGAGGCACATGCAGCTCTATTACTCTTTTAAGACAACCACATGCTGGAAAAAAAAATCTCAATTTCACTGTTAAGAGTATGAATGCAAGCAGGTGATTAGTGCACACTGTAGGCCTTTTGGTGTGGTTTTTTTAAATTTTGATATTTTTAATAGAGCCAGGGACATCATTTTGAGACAACCTCTGAGCGCCAAGTGGAGTTGACTCAATAAAGCTCAGGTCTTTTTCCTGAGTAGATTATATTAACTTTAACTGCTGATGTGTATGAGTGGCTAGGTAACATGACAGTTCCCTTTTAATACCTTTTTAATCAGGATGACACTCAGCTTGACGGAGAGGACACATAAAAGGAAATAAAACACCACACTGTAGTCAAAGGCACAGCACTCTACTGCTTTCATAGGGATGTTTCCAGAAGCTCTGCGACCTTATAGCACTCCTATTTAAGTCAGAAGCACAATGCCCCTTGACTTCAAACAGTAGCTACATTAAATTGATTTCCTGAACATCTTAGGTTGCAATCACTTGTTCAGAACTGTAAAGAGCCCCCAGTGAAAACCTGATGCCAAGATGCACACTGGACAAAAGAATGAAATGAAAACTAATGGCTATTAAACTAATTAAAAGTCAACTAGTACACCATCAATACTATGCCTCCTCTTTTCTAAAACTGATAGGGGCTCTTATTTACTTCTGTAGAAGTCAGCACAGGAATCTCCATCTAAGAGGAGGACACCCTTAAAGAAGCTTATCATAACTAGAAGAGGAAGTAAACTTATTTTGAGAGGACACCCACAATTTTTGGAAGGGACAGTGATCAGAGTTGCATTATTTTCCTTCCCAAATTTATGGCTGTAAAAAAAAACTAGCTAGTTACAAAAAATGAGATCACTTTTTAAGCCAATACTTGAGCAAATGTTTGTTTATTCCCTGATACTATTGCCAATTTTTTTTTCCTAAAGCAAAGAAGATGATTACTGCAACTACACTTTAATGGTCCTCTAGCTTAATCACAGTAGTTGAATCTGATATCAGTTACCAATACAAGAGGCTGTCTTCCATTCCAATATGGACCAGAGCTGCTTTGCAATACCTAATGCAAGACTGCAAGTACTCATTAATAAGACTTGCTGCCTGCCAGCCAGAAGATGATGCTGGGCAAAGGTCACACATGCAGAAGGGTCAGGCAACATTCTTCACCAAAAACAAAGAATACTTTAAGTTTAAGAGCCTCTTCAATAGCTGGTTACATATTTGCAATGTTTAGATGTAAATAATACCAGTTGCACAAAAATCTAGCATAGACAGAACCTGCATTAAAGGTCCCTAAAAACATTGCTGAGAAAGGTTTTGGCTTAATACCACTGTGTTTTAGGCTGATGTTTTAGGCTGATGGAGGGAAGAGTACTGCTCTATCCCACACTCCTCATTAGCAAGATCAGTAAAGCACCACTACTTAAACTGATCCTTATTAATTCACTGAACATCTGGCCCCACCTCCTCACCTCCTAGTATTTAAGAAGCAAGGAGGTTAAAAGGGAGCCCACTAGCAATACCATTAATTGACCTTTGATACAACTGCAGCTACTGGTGCTGGAAATAAAGAAATCATTACTTGCAAAATTTAAGATCAGAGCCCTGTAATCCTTATTAATGTAAGTCTTATTGGTTTATAATGAAACAAACTGCATCAGCGAAAACAGTTTGAACAGGGTGCAGTAGGAGAAGAACTGGATGCCAAGAACGTAATCACCCAGATACCCAGGGGTAGCTCTCAGTAACTCAATTAGCTTAGTGGAGGTTTTGTTGGATTTGCATTAATAGACCAAAGAGCAGGGGTTAGTCACAAACTTCTTTTGGAACAGCTAGAAGTAATTTAAAGAGATGCAATAGCAACAAAGAAGATGAAATACTACACAGACAAGATCCAGTAGAGATTGCAACATCCTCAGCTCCTGGGTTTAAGACTTGTATGCAGATTGAGGAAAGCTTGATGAGATTATTTTCCTAGGAAAGGAGGAAAATTGGACTGAGACTAAGTGTTAGAGGAATTTTGTACAGCTAGCTTCAATTTGCTCCCTTAAGAACATAACTGATCTCTGCCACAGCACAGAAAAGAATTTTCATGTTGTCTTGTGGATTTATAAAGTAACTTTAGAACTGCACTTCTTCATGAAGTGAGATAGAGACCTTGTTTGGTGAAACACAGTCCATTTTTCCAAAAGATGGAAATGCCACCAGATGCTGCAGACTGAAATTAATCTCCTTAAGAAGGAGAGTTAATAAGTTAATCCAGGTGGGTATTTATTAAACACAATGGAGCAGATGCTTAGGAAGCCCTTAAATACTGATTGCCAGAAGCTAGGATCATGTAATATGAAAATCACCACTTTGCTTATGAAAAACAAAGGGTGGTTTTAAGCAATCACCATTTGCCAGAGCTGTGAACAAAGAAACTAGAGGTAGCCGTACCTGAGGTGAAGCTAGGTTAAAATTAGGCCACTCCTTTTCTCTTCTGGAAATCCCAGCAGCTGCACAATCTAAATTTGTGCCAACTTTGACACAAAACTGCTTCCCTACTCCTTGCCAGGAAATGCCAGCCACTGTAGGAGTGCAGAACTTTAGAACCTGGTGGGTGACAGGAAACATTCCTCTCTGCTGCACAGCCACCACAGTCACATGCATGTGCATACTGGATATTTCTACCACCTCCTACAGAGCTGCGAGTCCTTTACAGCTGAAATAAGTCTCCAATGCAGAATAAGTGTGAAATTCTAGTTGCCAAAGATTTTAAGCTGCTTTAAGGAGGAAGTGTTTTGCTTTAGATAAACATCTTTATCTAAAAATACTTATGGAAAATAGACAGCTCAGCCTGAGAAGAGCTAAATCAAACTAATCTGGCACTTCCCTTGTCTAATAGCCTAAACAAGGCTGCTCCAAGAAAATTTTGCTTGAAATGCCAGTCACACAGTGCCCTGGCTCTTCCTGCCAACTCCCAGTTGCTCCTTACAAGAAAGGTGGGATTTTTTGCATTCTTGTAAGTGGACCGAGCTGAGTCACTGATGCTGCTCCAAGTAAGCAAAGCAGATGAAGGAATCAGCAATTGGATACTTTGAATTCTCCCAGCCACTTTGCCAAAGACTGACACAAGCTTATTTCCATGTCTATTGTTACCAAGCCAGTTTCTCATTCCCTGCTTTAAAAGATGACAATAAGTGCTTAAGACAAAAGAAAAGCTGAAAAGCTATTAACTATTGGTGTTGGTTTTAATTATGCTCCTGTGATCTACAAAGAGGATAGAGGGAATACAGTATTACTTGAGTCTTTGTCTCAGACAACTTGCAGAGGTCTAATGATCCTCTACTTTGTGCCCTAATACAGCCTCCGAAATAATGAGGGCAAGAAAAGAATGAAACAAATTAAAGATATGGCCAAGGGCAAGGAGTACAGTGACAATTCTACACAGCTCTGAAAGTGGGTAGATTGCTGACAGAACAGTATGCATGGAAAATACAACTTGTAAGGTGGAATTTTTCTAGTTTTTCACCTGTGAAGATCTAATACTCCACAGCAATGACATCCTTTTATAACTTCCACTTTCAGACAAAAGGAAAGCCCAGAACTGAAGACACACACATGTGAAATCCTGACTCCAACACCTCACACTTTGCTCAGACAGCAGGAAAACTCCATGTTACTCCTCCCAATGATGCTGGAGGATATTTTATCTGCATGTTCAGACACACGTAAACAGAAGCACTACAGAATTATACAGAATGACTGAAGCAAATGAACGAGACTGATTTTCTTTTTTTAGACTAACAGCTTGAAAGTCTGCTATAGCAGAAGAGTTAACATAAATACACTTCAATGATTTTGCTTGCAAGCGTGAATTATTTTTAAGTGGAATAGTTGTGCGTGGGTTGTAAGTATAACTTTAGAAATAACAGTAAAATGCAGCTTACCTCGTGGTTAAAAAAAGTCCAGCAGCCAGTTTTATGCATAGCTAGCATTTCATTAAGTGTTACACTGAGCTTTGTTTTTGTTGTTTTTTTTTTTTAAAGCAAATTCAGAGTAGGTCTGAACATTAATTTCCTTTAAGTGAGCAGTTTGGAACACTGAACTATAAGCAACTCCTCCTCCCATTTATTTGTACTGGCTGTGACAGAAATAAGCCAGAGTATATATATACTTCTGAAAGTTTATTTGCATCACATTTAAGGAAAGTTATCCAAACAGGAGTCAAAAAGCCATGATAAATAGAGAAAGTTATGGAGAAGGAAAGCAAAGACTTCTTTTTCCTAGACAAATGTTCCATCAGCAGGAGTCCCATTATTTGTTATAACAATCTTTAATTTGTAATGACTCTGAAGAAGACTAATAACAGACTGGTAGGAACAGATGGAGTGGTGCTGTTAATTATAGGCACTTAGCTGCATCAGACCCCATGAGTTATTACTAACACTTCCCACTAGGGAGGAGAATCACTCACTTTTAAGTAGTATGTTGCTTACTAAGCTGGGAGCATTATCAGTCAGGATTGTACTAATCAGTACTCTACCACCACAGAAAACAAAATTCAGCTGCAAACAAAAAAATATTCCTCAAAAAACCCTCACCTTAATCTATTTTATTTTTTTTCCACTCATACACTTATCAAGTTCTTCCACAAAGATTTAAACTCAGGTCTAATTTAATCTCTGCTACCCAGCTGAAGGCAGCTACATACCTTTATTGGCAACATTAGTTTCCTAAGCACCTGACTAGCAAGAAGATAAAATGAAGTGCAGGCACACATGATGGAAAGCACACTGGCTTCCTGAGCCAAGTGAAGCCAAGAACCTGCATCAAAGTGATTCACACAGAAAGACTTCTCAGTCTTTGTCTGGAACAGGTTGTTGTCTACCTGAACACAGTAATTACCCAACTCAAAGTTCACTTCTGACCTGAATTTTCCACTGAATTCCAACCTCCAAGCAGGAAACTATCTTCCACCTGCTTATTAGCGAAGCACCTGAAGTTATTAACTCATCTCCTTAAAGAGAAACAGCATACCTCCTGTTACAGATCTATAAAAAGTTCCCATTATAGGCACATAGTAAAAGGCAACACTGTTTTCCTTTTGCAAATGCTTACAAGGCTACAAACTCCTGGAAGCACAGCATAAAACACTGCTGAAAGTATACAGCTTTTACAGGCCCTTTAAGAATCATGAGAGAAGAAAAAAATCTATCAGGAAGCTAAATTAATACTTTAAGGAAGCCCAATGATTATGTGGTGCCTTATTTGTAAAACTATTATGCACCTTTTGAAGCATTAAGCAATACTTTCATAAGTATTAGAGAATGTAGAAAAACCAGACCGTTAGAGAATCCTTAAACTCTGATGTTTAGTCACACAGTGGAAAAACTGGAATGAAATTTGGCTATGAGCTTTCCATGGACAGTTAATTCATTTGTAGTGCAATTATTAGCTAAAAGGACTTCGCCACGAAGGTCAGAGGGAAGAAGCTGGCTTTAACAACTCCACTGAAGGCAGATGTACTAGCAAGTGCATTAGGAATCATTAAAAAAAATCAGAACTCAAGGTCCATCTTCACAGAACAGCTACATAGCAAAGCACTTGCTCTATAAAAACTAATGATGAAAGATGACAAAAACAACTGCTTGCATACTAAGGTGACAGTATGCAAATCTTTCCCGTGGAGGTTACTGTCTTGCAAAAGAGAGCTCTGGTCTGCACAGCTCACATGCACAGAAACAATATTGAGAGTTAGGGTTATTTCATTTACCTGTGCTCTTAGATAAAGTCTGAGCAAGACTGCTGTACCTGGTAGCTCCCGCCTGCAATTGCACAGAGTCTGGCACCATTCTCAAAGGGAGAAAGTACAAGCAAGGGGTTAATATCAGCTGACAACATATCCTTGCTTACAATGCCTAACTTTAATAGATCTCACCTTACGTGTATATAGGCAAAACCTTACTTTCCTACAGGCTTTGATCCTATGCCCAAGGCAAGAATTTCTTATCAATTTGAATGGAAGCTGACTAAGAAATTCAGGGATGTGACACTTTCCTCCTCTTCCAGGAGGTCTTCCAGAATCTTCAAAACCACCCACAAGATAGCGATGAACAAATTCATTCCCTACTGCTACTTACAAGTGTGACAATGCAATGCACACACTATCAAGGAGGAAGACATTGCATTGAATTAAA
Organism: Perdix hodgsoniae; assembly: GCA_035772895.1. Lineage (NCBI taxonomy): Eukaryota > Metazoa > Chordata > Aves > Galliformes > Phasianidae > Perdix > Perdix hodgsoniae. Next base: position 12,177,598 of record JAPSGF010000015.1, read on the forward strand.
TAGCCTCATTTTGGAGATTCAATAAACAAAACCCCACGCTTTACATTAAGCTAGTAATTAACACACACAGTCAGGATGGCCGAGCGGTCTAAGGCGCTGCGTTCAGGTCGCAGTCTCCTCTGGAGGCGTGGGTTCGAATCCCACTTCTGACAGCAAGCTATTCTTTTCTAAAGGTGCCTGGAACACAGCCCAGGGCAAGTTGTTGTTGTAGTGTTCCTGCTTGAGAAAGCATAATCGGGCCCAGGGGATGGCCTCTCCAGGGAGGAGTCCTTTCCAATCTCAACCATTCTAGGATTCTGTTAGGTGTTGGCATGTCATTTCTGTGTGGAACTGTGGTATTGGACAAAGTTGTTCAAATACAATTTTCTCTAGAAGCCTATCCATCATTTCCAATTAGCAAAGAAAAAAAATAATTTCATGTATTTAATACTTACACTCAAATTTCAGGACCCAACAACCAGTCAGAACAGCCATCATACATTTAGCAGTACTTGGCATTGGAATATCAGGAACAACAACGTGGGTTACTAGGAGAAATAAAAGCACATGGAGAAATGAGAACCTCAGAACCAGAAGGAAGCAATTGCTATTTATGAACAAATAGGCTATAATCATTTGCTTTCAGTTGGTATGTGGTTTTTGAAGATATGAATATATCTGCATGCTATCAGACATTGTGGATTTCCACATTCTTGCTGTGAAGAAGTTATTTTACAGTTCTAAAGATTACACTAATTTTTAGAGGATTGATGAAAATGTTACCCCATAAACCTGAGTTGCCTTTGGAGAATTACCTTTGAGAAGAACCTTAACTATGTGACCACACTGCTTAACACAAAGCTAATCACAATTCTGGAGGACTGTGAAAGGATACAGGAAAAAAATTACCTTAGCATTTCCTTCACAAGCAGAAGCTGCACTTCAAAGAAAAACTAAAGGGGGGGAATTAAGCACCCCAAAAAGGGGGGGAAAAAAGATACCCAAATCAGTTCCACCACCGTAGTAAATTAAAAAACAATTAAACTTGAAGGAAGGTAGAACAAAAGTTGTCAACTGATAGTCACAGTTGTATCTAAACGGACCATAAAGGGACTATCTGTGTAAGATTTTAAAAAAGATAAAAAGTTTACAGTAGGGCTCATGCGAGCAAATAACATTTATAAAAGATGCGCAGGGAGAAGGAGTCTCTGAGGAGCATTTTTTGCTTGTTATTTAAAATCCATATACTGTCAAACCATGGCTCCCCCAGAAGTCTCCTGCTGCAGTAACCAGGCATACCTTACATGCATTCACGTGCAACACTGCACACCATCCTTTGACCATTGCTACAATTCAGGGATTTCAGGAACTACAGTTAAGAATGATAAAAAAAGAACTGTTCCAGATAGCATCTTAACAGATAATGTGCAGAACTGCTGTCACCGTTCTAAGAAAACTACATACCTGTGCTGTTAAATTCAGTACACCTTCGAGCCTTCAGAACTGTTGCTAGCTGGTTCAGCAATTTCTGTTGTTTTGAACTAAGACTGCTCCCCAAGATACCAAGAGGTCCATTTCTAGGCTGGCTTGGGCTCTGTGATGGCATGAAAGTCCAGCATAAACCAAGTGTTTGGGAACAAAGAATGCAATTTATTTGCTTGAGAGCATTATTTAATAAAGGATAAGCACTGTGGAAAACAATTCATGGCAAGCTGAGTGGAAATGGTCTATCACTAATCTCTTTGTGTAAGCCAACTCCAAAGGAAAAAAAAAGTTGGCATTTGAGACACGTTGTTTTGCTTATGGAAGCTACAAAAACAGGAAGCTGATGCAAAAGTTGTTTTGTTTATCTTAGACTGCTGTCCACACATTTTGTTGTTTGAACATTGTGTAAGCAGCCTTGCTGACTGCAGCGTTGGAGATTTTCTCAGTGTAGCAGTGAAATCTTCTGCTCATAGGGAAACATTACCAACAGCTACACTACCAATATGTTGATTAACTTATACAATTGGCGTTTCCTTTTTACTAAGATATTCCTAATATATTGCCCTGGAAGTAATGAATGCTTATGTTTTTTTAATGCAGATTAATGGAAAGTTTAAGATACTGTACTGGCACTCATCCACTGGCATGCATTCATCCCCAAGTACAAAATGTGACTGTTTTGCTTGCTACAGAAGAGATCCATTAGCTTACATTTACTACAGGTGGGAGCAACAGTTATACTCTCACTGATTTAGCTGCAACAGTTTACTGTTCATCAATAGGTATTTTATTGCCCATTGAAAAGGGATCATAGCAGGCTAGGTACCCTCAAGTAAGAAAGACTACTTGTATCAGCCAGCTCAGTTTAATCACCTCTCATTAGGAAGCAAAAAGCACATCATGATAGTGTGTCTGGATAAGTTTTGGTAACAAATCCAGACGACTTTAGAAAAAAAACAGAAAAAAAGAAAAACTAACTAAACCAGTAATTCAAAAGCTGTTTTCAGCTACTGAGCTGACACCTTCACTGTTGGTTAAGTGATAATGAGACAATACTGGAACAGACTTAAAAGCAAGAAAGAACCTGGAGCAAAGACTACTGCTGCTTTCAGGTAACTTGGCAAGGAGAGCAAATATAAACATGCAGAAAAGCACCAATAATAGCAAAGGAACAATACTTCAGGAACAACAGTGCCCATTCTCTTATTACAAAAGACTTTCCCCACATAAAGCTACCATAACACAGAATACTGAAGCTCGTAAGTGCCCCGCATATAGTCTAGAAATAATACTACCCATGTTAGCTACCCAGTCTACTTTAAGCCTCTGCCTGTCCAGGGAGATCTAGGCAATCCTCCTAGTTCCAAGCCTTTTGCACTTACAGGATGAACTGATGCTCTTTTTCTTTAAGAAAGAAACAAAAGCACAACAACAACAAAAAATAAAACCCACACCAAACACTTACCTCAGGGGGCTGGCTAAATGAAAATGATTCATTCTTGACTGGTAACATTAGCACAGACTTCATCTTTTCACTCTCTGCATAGTCCACAGGCTGCAGACCAAATATATTACTGGCAAAACAAGCACAGATGGGTTTAAGTAAATAAAATGTGACTTGATTCTTAACTGGGTATGTTAGCTGGGTAGCTTCCCCACCACCACTTTCTAACTAATATGTAATTTCAGCTAAAAGCCACAAAGCCTCAAATAAGAACTGTATCCAAAACAGATGGATACCGAATTACAAGCTGCTGCATTCAGCTGAGGAATAAGGGATGTTCAGAGTGCTATGTTAAGTATGCTACAGTTCTTGATAAACTCTTGAGATACGCTGATATCATTCACAAGACCCAGAAATTTCAGCTTCCGTCTTTTCACTGGCCTCACAGGATCAAGAGAATGCATTTTTAGCTTACCCTTTTGCCACAAAAGAAACACTGGAAGATTCCACCTATTGGAGTTAAACACTGGAGTTTGATGTTAGGCTTTTATGGGAAAAAGCTATCTGCATTCTTCCCGAGAGTAGAAGCTCCCTCACATATCCAAAATTTGAGTAAGCATCTTATTTATCTGTGCTGGGCCACAGAACACATTACAGCCAATTCATTCAAATTGGTGTTTGGTAATTTTGTTGAAAACCGTTCATCCTATGTGGCAGCTCATAGTTATTAGATATGCTTCAAGACCCCTCACCTCCCCCATTCTTTTAACATCCCTGACAGACATGATTTGCTATAAACACATCAAGCACAGCAATGGCTTCTGTCTCTTCCTCACATGGCTTTGCATTTGCAGGACACCATTGAGAAGAAAGCCCAAAACTGCAGAACAGGTGTCATTGCTGTTAACAAACACAATCCTCTGCCAGGGAGATATTCTGCTTGTTCTGCCCTTTGCGGGAATAATGGCCAATTCCAGTTGATCATCTTCTCCTCACCTCATGTAACTCTGGCTGTTAAAATGCATAGTAAGAGCTCATTATGAAGGGGAAGCTCGTCACCAAGAACAAAGCCCTGACTCAGTGCCTGAAACCTGCCAAGCTTTGTCATCAAGCAATGAAACATTTAAAGAGGTCAAAAAACTGCTGCATCTTTCAAGTGCTGTCTCTTAGTTAGCCACATGTTCCTGTGCAAAGTAAGAATCCAGGAAGCTTTATAGCAAATTCCACAAGGCCATAACTCAACCCAGCCTGAACAAAAGCTCAAGTCATTAAATCTTCATTCTGACTACACTGGGGGGCTTTGGCCAGCTCAATGTTAAAAGACAGGTCTGACCCCAGACTCTTTCTATGCCCCTGGCTGAGCACAGCTTGCTGACTTCAGCTCTTGGGAACACTACAACTCACAAAAACCCCACACGGGAGATTCCAGTATTTTACAGTTTCCAATTTCATATTATTGCCAAACCAGAGCTCGCCTGCGTTACTAATGAGCAGAGAACCAACCTAATACGAATTCTGCAGACTAAAAGATAATTGGTTAAACCTCAGCCCAGTCCTAGGAGTTGTAGCCCATTAAATACTGTCATGCTGTTCCTGCTTTGTCATGCATCATCAGGGTAGCTTTTGCCTTTTCTTTAAATAAGGGTCATATCCCACTCAAACTGCTGCAGGACTGTTCCCGTGAACAATGGAGGCAGAGAAACAACAGTAGCACATACACAAAAGTCATCTTTAGACTGGATGGCTGGATGACCGTTTGCTATGAAAAAGTGGAAAGGGAAAAAAATATCACATTAGTTGTCGATGTTTGAGAGTGTCCTTTCTCCCAAAGATCCTTGACTATTGAAAGAAAAAACAACTAATCACCTGATGAATATTTACCTTCAGGCCATCGCTATTATATGCTTAATTGGCAGAAGACATTTGTTAAATATAAACGGCTCAAATAGGAGCTTTAGCTAGTATTCATTTGATTGTCTTCTCCCCCTCTCCCATTGTTTAAGAACATTTTAATCATCTCCTACCCTAGCACTGCAAAATGCCATCCTCTCATTACAAGCAAAGAATTAATGGCCAGTCATAGGATGCTAAGGTGGCACATTAGAGTGAACAGTGATGAGCTTGAGAAATCAGAGCTGGAAAAAAAAATGCACATCAGCCCAAGAGATAGGTTTGATCAGAAGGGAGAGGGAAGAAAACACCACTGAGATGTGAGAATAGTTCTTTTACAAAGAAAAAGGAATAGCTCTGTAAAACAGATATTGGGTATGGTATTTCTTTGAATTCCTTGTCTAAGAATAAGGACAAAAACCAGATTTCTTTGTTTTACTTAAGCACCTGGAGGCAGTCATATCGAGAAAGAGATTAAGTCTCTGTTCATCTGGTACCACTCCTGATGTAGTTACTTAAAGGTACTATTCCTAATGTGAGGAACATACATTGTTTCTAGACCCACAAGCAGGATTAGCAAAAACGAGCATGTTCAAATCTGTCTGCAGCCAAGCTGAAGAACAAGAGAAATCCTCCATGTTGTTGGGGATTTAAACTTTTGATCCATATTGTGAAATGAAATTGAGTGCCATTCACACTAGGTCTGCAATAGGAACACAAACACAGCATTTTGAGGAATACCAGTAACATATAGGTTAGTGTTTGCTGAATATGGGCCCACACGGTGCTGAGGTGACAAGTTCCACCTTCAGAAAGAAGACAGAAGTGTTACCATCAGACAGTAATAAGTGCCTCTGGTGCTTCAGCCAGAATACAAGGTCTCTAAGGCACACTTCTTTCTACTGGAGTATAAGAGGGCTTCTTGCAAGTTGATTTAAACATTCAAGAGTCAGATGTATCCTTTGATGCAAACACTCTCCTATTAGTCAGTCATCAAGGAATATTCAGTGGAGGGCTCTTAGGGCTCCAGCAAATTCCAATCAAAGAGCAGGATGTCTGTGCTGAGAACAAAGATGAGCCCAATGAAGAGCAACTCAATATAATCTTCTGAGCATGGCTTCACATGAGACGACAGGTGATATCTTAAGGACTGACCGATCAAAGAGCTTCTTATGAACAGCTTTAAAAATGGGATTCGGTTTATGGTGGAACATTGCTGAATTCTTACCTACAAAGTCTTAGCTACAAAGAGAGTATAATTGCTGTAGCAGAAGAGAAATGTAACAGCTCCCTCCTACACGTTTCAGGGAACTTTCAAGAAACAAGCAACCGGGGAGAACAGATAAGAGGGACATATCCATGCCAGTTCCCCAGAAGCTCCAGACTCACATTTACCTCTATGGCATTCATAACTGAGGACAACAGCCAATCCCTAAACATTCCCCCAGGTTTGTTCAGAATCAGACTCAGCTACTCAGACTGCTAACACCTAAAAACAAAAAACAAAAACATGGCAATAACAATTTTTACTAATGCTCAACTTATTGCACATGAAGAACTGGCAAGACAGCCCATTTGAGTGAAAGCATTTAGAAAGCACTGAAATTGCCAGTGCACAGATTTTATTTTTCAAATCACTTGGCTTGCTGTGAAGCAAGGAAAGAGGCAGAATTCAAGAATGAGCACATGGAAAAAAAGAGAGCTATATGTAGGAGATTAACTTTAAAAAATTAACTAGACCAGTGGGACAATCAATAGATCCATTGGTGCATATAGTCTTTTCCATTTGCACATCATGTCTTTCTTAATCAGTGGAAACTTCAAATGGTAAAAGAATTGCCACTACCACTAACTCTTAGAATTTTTTTTTGAAAATCTGTTTCTGAAGACGACTGAAATCCTAGAACTGCAATCTGGAAAGAGATGTTGTACTTCTCACATGTATTCTCTTCGTACAAAGGATATGCAGCTGCTTTATTTTATACCTAGTTACTTCCTCATGCCTTGAGTCCCTTGGAAAGTAGCTGTATTTGTTCCCAGCTATATCTTATAATCCCTTTCAGCCCAGGAGATCTTAACTATCTTGAGGTCTTCAGTTAAAATACTTCATTTCTTTAAAAATATATATTTTGTCTTGTACAATTAAGATTCACACTGAAATTCAAAACTACTGCTCTAAGCAGGCTCTTCAATGTAATATTTGCTTTAATTCCAATAGATTAACTCTCCAGCACACAAGGGATATTAAGACATAATCAAGTTATATCCATGGTCAGAACAGCTGCATCAGCCACTTCTGGGGATTTTCATGCTGCATATCTCAAGTAACATTTGAATACATGTTTCATGTTCACAATTCACTAAGGTTAGCTAAAGGAAAAGTTTTTGAGTAACCACAGTGAACTATTTAAAAGCTCCCCCACTCCATGAGGCAGTGAAGAATCACTGCTAGGACGAAGAGGGGCCCTCATCCAGCCTCAAAGTTCACTGAGCACTTGAAGAGCCCATGCAATGACCAAAATGAATTGCATGTAAAGAATTAATGCAAAGACAGTAGCTTAGCAAAATTTGTTATCGTTCTAGCTTACACACTGCATACCTTTCAATTTAAGGCACTCCTCAAATACACCCTTCAGAGATGACAGTTCTTCTCATTACTGCTCAGTTTCTACATTAACAATGCTAGTCCTAACACGTAGGTAAGCATATCCCGTGTTAAGAACAATGAGGCCAATTATAACTAACCATACCAAGTAAATGATAAGTGCACTGAGGTGACCACCCTGCTCTTGCCTCCTTGCAGTTCCAGGATATATGAAAAAACTGAAAAAAACATGCTTCTTGCCTGAGTCTTGACTTCACTATAAGGGTGCCTGCATTCACTAGAAAAAAAATTAAACTTCTTACATCAAAGAGGTTTCAAATCCACTTATCTAGACAAATCCAACTGCTGTTTAATTAGAACCAGAAGCACAGGTAGAAAGCCACCCTGTAAGATTTGGACAGTTGTGGTCCAGGGAAAGATCGCAGCAATTTGTTTTTAAAACCAGCAGGGCTCAGTAGAAAAGGGAAGGAAGTATAAGACATTCTCAGAAGTCTCACATACGTTGTTGTTGTATATATTGTTCCTTGGCAATGCTTGGAAGAGGTCAGTAAAGTCTTACTATTCAAGTCTGAACACCTCACTTCTAGATCCCTTCTTTTTATGTCTCTTCTGTTCTCTGTAAAATGGAAAAAACATCTTCCCCTCATCGCTGTGATAGGAATATATGCAGTAACACTTCAGACAGAGATAGAGAACATACAGAAGATTTGGAAGCCTCACTTTATCCAGGGCAAGGGGCAGGCAGGGCTGTTTTTTTTTGCCAAAGCAACAAAACAGATCAAGAAAGGCTATGTTTGTTCCCCAGAAGATTTAAGAAGTATATTTTTACATATTTATAAACAGCACACAGATTTTGAGTACACTGGAGGTTAAGGCAAGAACACTATGTATTCAGAAGTAAGAAGCCATTTTTAATACTGCAAGAAGTAGCTGGTTGCAGATTTGTGACCTAGCCTACATCCCAGTGCCTTAATACACAACTGAATCTTACCCATATTCAATGAAAACTATGGCCAAGTTTAAGATTTAAATAAATCCTTCCTTCCCTGATTAAAAAGCTCCTGTTTCAACAGAAGGTCATGTTTGCTCACATAGAATGAGCTGAAATAAGTTCAGCTTTGTCTCAGTTTGTCTAAGCCCACGCAGCAGAGATTAAGGCTAATAAGAGACCTGAAAAGTCCCAGTGCTGGCATTTGGAGTCTCTGCAGTGCAAACCCTGCAGCGTTTGAGTCCTGTTGAAAACTTGCATCAAAGCTGTTGCCTGTGCTACACTTTCAGATACCAGACAGACAAGTGTCACACAACCAGAGAGCAATACATGAGTGGTTTGAAAATTAGTTTCTGAAGTTGGCAGCTTACGGTGTGATGTGTGGGTCTTTGTTGTTCAAGAACAAAGTGAAGATGAACAATTGACCCTTTTTCACAGTTAGGGTGGTCTGTTTCATGTGCTTTTCCCCCCCTTCTCCAGCTCCAGTGTTTTTCAAGACTATGAATGTTTTTGAAAACCCCATGCTTTTCTTGAGAATACCTCAATTCTGTGATCTTCAAGAGTGAATACTGTGAGCTGAAGTGATTAAACTGAATTTGCTTACGTTTTGTTATGCTCCTGACAAGGAAATTTATGGCACGCAAGGCTTCATCTGTCTTGTTACACACACACAGACCCCTCTATCGACATGTGTTGGGTGCTCCTGGCACAACAGCAATACTAAAACACCTACAACCACATTTAACAGCTGGTATACTAACAGTCTGCAGTTTGGATTGAACCACCTTCTGCTAGCAAGGAGTGCAAGGAAAGTAAAATAAAACACAGATGTAGAAGTTCAAAGCTCATCTAGTTCAGCATTCCATATCTCATTGAGTTATAATAAAATGCCAACAGAAGAGTGCTCAAACAGGACAAGCATATTTTGTTGCTCTCCTAAGACAGTCCCCAGCTATTTATGATTTAGACATCTTCAAAAAAGTCTAGGACAAAGTGCAATGGAAACAAAACACCTTGAAAAGGGGTGGATATAAGCACAACACAGCATACATTGTTTAATATCCCCACTACCACTACAAATAATGGCATCTAATTAACTAGGTTTGCTTCATGTTTACTTATCATACGTCCTGGATATTGTAGCTGGTACTACAGCTTAAACAGCACAACATCTACTCACACTGCATCACGGGAGGCACCATGCAGAAGCAGCAGCTCAACAATGCTCACATGCCCATTCTTGGCAGCGTCGTGAAGGGGCGAATCGTTCTGATAGCCTGTAGAATTCACCAGTGCTTTGTGTTGTAGCAACAGCTCCACCACTTCTTGATGCCCGTGGTTACATGCCTCGTGCTAACGTGGTGAGTCCACAAGCAGAAAAGAGAAAACAAGTGAAACAGAGCTCAAAGGAAGGACCTCTGTCATATCAGTTAACGTGTTCATTTTCAAACCCTCTCAGAAGATAATCAGGGAAAATGATGCAAGGATACTGCATTACATTCCCAACATGAACTAACCTTGGAACCTGGCACTAATAACCAGCACAGAGAGGAGGTGAACAAAGGCCAATTGTGTTCAAATTGATCACAAAGAACAAAGCCTCACAGATTACAGGCTCACTCAGGAGTAGTGTTCAGGAGAGAAAGAAGTTGCTGAAAAAAAGCCTTCTATTTGTACATCAAGCATGCAATATTTTTTCATTCAACTACTCCACCTACTTCCAAAAATGTTAAGAAAAACATCAAGGACACTAAGTACTCATGAAATACAGGTGTCTGCAACTGACCACTTTCTAGTCACATTTTCTGCATTTACAGAATCTCAGACAGCTCAATTGCAGGTTCTGACCCAACAGAGGAAAGTTGGATTTGGCAGCAGCTGTTAATAATAAATTCTTTTACACTTCTATCATTTTCTGTCTTGAATAATTCTTTGTCACCTAAGTATGTGTAAAAAGGGAACCAAAGCACGAGAAAAGGAGGGATGAAATGAAGTCTGATAGAAAGATAAAAGGCAAGAAGTCCACAACTCACCAGTGGTGTCCAGCCAGCATTGTCCTTAACATTGGGATCTGCCCCATTTTTCAGCAGCTCTTCAACTGCTGCTAAGTCACCCTACATAGGTAAGAAATAATTTTCATTACAGAGTAATAAAGACACACAAAGACAACAAATTTAAGAGATGCAATATTATAAGTTTACCTGCAATGACATTAAATCAGTCTTCCATTTGGAAACTGCTAGGATAACAGAAACTTACCTGGTTTGGAGACAACTGTTTACCATTGTTCAGATAGAAGCAGCTGCCCATTTTCCCCATACATATACACCTGATTTTAATGTAAAAATGTAACTGTCTTAACTCAGATTCCTGCAATGGAAAGTTTGATCTGGTATACTAGAATCAACTTCAAGGACGAGGAATGCATATTCAGAAGTCATTTCTTTTCTCCTCCCTTTTTTTTCCTTTGAGGTATAAATGATTGGCTAGAAACACGTGCAGGTAAAACAGACTAATAAGCCAAACAAGCTCCTGTAGATTGTGTCCCCCCCCCCCCCCCCAAGTCAAAAGGAAAAGATTCCTATTTAACACTGAAATTACTGCTTACATTGAATCTCACTGAAACTCTGACACTTATTCTAACACAATAGTTCTCAACTGCTTTTTGGAAAACATGTTATATCCAGGTTTTACTATAGGCAAGGAAATGAAAATAAGAGAAACTGATTTCTGCTTGGCCTCCATAATAGTATGGCAAAAGATGCTACTAGGCAGAGTTGGCAAAGGCATTTCAAGACAGTAGCTAACACCTGCCCTAGAGCAAGGCATTAAAACACTAGCATGTGAACTGGTATCTTGCCCTTGTCCTTAACCAAACTTGCAATGTATAAATACCATGAGCCACGGGGAAAAAAAAAACTTATTCCATTAAATACAAAGTTCTGTACCTCACGTAGCATCAAGGAACTGTTATTCTATAGCACAACATAGGAAAATGTGAAAGAATATTAAGTCTTGAGTACAGTAGAAATAAACTTGATCCCATTTATTTTTGTTAGAAGGGAGCACTGCTGAAAAACAACTGCTTTAATCTTCACTCTCTAGTTAGAGAAAATATGAAGACATCAGACTCTGCTCAGCACAAATAAATCCAGCAAGAAACATTCACAAAGAAAGCACTGAGAATCACTGGCTCTACAGCAGTCAGGCAAATTAGATGGCAGGGAAGTTTCATGCATTATATTCCCAACCTAGATGTCCCAGTAAAACATTACATTCCAAAGCAATTTAAGAATATGCTGTTGTTAAAATACTTTACAGTTGCAAGGTAACAGACACACATCAAACCTCAACAGTTATTCAGAAGCAGCTAAGATGGTGAGATCAGCATCAGATCTTTCTCCACAGAGAGAAGATACAATTATCTATAATAAGCAAGATCTGAGCTTATCATTTAAAGTTAAGTTTGCAAACACGTACAGCAGAGGTTTGACATTTCCATAGTACTCCCCCCTAGAACAGTAAGCATAGCTAATAATTTGTGTGGAACCAGAATACTGTAGCTGTTCAGAACAGTAACATAAGTGTTGATTTGTAAAGCATTGCTGTAGCTTTACTAAAGGAAGCATAGCCAGTGTGGACAACAGAACAACATCCACAGAATAAACAAAAGATCAGAATCAAAAATGGGAAGATCAGTGTTTTGCTGATCAAAGAAGTATTTTGACATCCTCCCCCCCCAAGCTGTAAATGGAACCCATTCCCTGCAAGTGGCACCTTGTGATGAGATTGACAGAAGGGTGGGAAGCTGTCATGGCAGTTGTGCTGTGCAGAGACTGCAGACACGCTGTCAATCAGGATTGCAAGAGACATGTTAAGAAACCATTTGTAGCCTCAAAATTGGAAGAAACAGTTGAATTGACTACTTCATTTCTGGCTATGTCACATAATAGGAATGCATGCCTTTTTGAGGCCAGAACCAGATGATCACTGAGGTCTCTTCCAAACCAAGCCATTCTGTGATGACATACCCCCAAGAAGCTCTTTCATTGAACATCCCCTTGGGAAACAGGAATTTCAAGAAGCAGATTCTTAGCAAACACCCTAAAGCCCCTCCTGCAGGAGGGTTACTTGCACCAGAAGGCCATACAAAGTGATTGGCTAACAGGTGGTCAAAGCTGATTGAGTTACTCATCAGTTAGTGCTTATCCTTTCTTGTTTAGAATTTTCCAGAGCATCTGGCAGAGGTAAAGCCCAGTCACAAAAGTCAGTATACCATCTTCCTTTTCTCCACAAGAAAGGAGTCCACAATTTCACCCAGCTATTGCTTTGAGATCACCCATTCAAACATGCTTCGTAAAGCCCACTGTAAGGAACTTGCTTTAGCAGAAGGTTGGACTTGATGCCCTTCCAACCCCCCAATTTCATGAATTATGCTTTGATTAATATTCAAATAGATTATGTGCATTTGGTCCCTTGAATCTGCTTGTCCCTAGCAATGCTAGCAGAAAATCACCAGTCCCCAGCAGTTGAAGCTATACCAGTGGGACCCAACAGCCCGTGTTCATAGTCCGCAGCCAGAGTGGAAATAACTGGAGATGCTGCTTGTTCAGAAGCAAACAGGACAAACATCAGGAAGAAAAGCACTAAGATTAAGAAGCCCGGTGAAGTGTTGATTTTTTTCATCTCATTATCAATGACAGATTACAACCAGCCTCTAAAGAGTCAGAAACTATCGCAGAATGTAACATTATCTTTGGAAGAAGTAAAGCAAAGGACATTAGAAGCTCATAACCAATCTTATGTATAGTGACAACAACATAATGGATTGGGTTTGCTCTTTGTCTGCTTAAGGGAGTTCAGAAAAGTTGCAGAAGCAGGAAAGGCATTAGGGCCATCTGTTGGCAGGTCCAGAAGATAGCGTTGCATTAGCTTACAGAGAGAAGAGTATTTACACAGCTTTGAAAGTACAGCCCTTCCAGTGAGCAGTTAGTTAGCTCCTGCAGATACGGATGGCATAAACCCAGAAAACCAAACCCACTTAGCTTGGACAATGTTTTGGGTTCTTTTCCCCCCTTTCAAGTCCTAACATCAGTTATGTGTCACGATGCTAACAAGAACAGATGGTTAACAACAATTGCAAGTGTCCCTTTAGGCACATTTTTGACATTTTCTCACTTATTGCTTCCATTAACCATACACATTTTCCACTGAAAGTCACCTTTAAATTGTTAACGTAAAAATTCTATCAGTTCAAAAATGTAATTCAAAGAGTTAGGGTTAAAAATGTGTACAACATCAACCAAACACTTCTCCCTTTGCTTGCTCAAGAGATTTCAACCTTTGGGTAAAACAAATGAACAGAAAACCCTTTCAAACTCAAACCTGTTTGCTTGTTAAGATATGGCACAGCGGGAAGAAAACTACAGCTCACAAAAAGTGGTTAAAGAGGTCCAAAAATGAATTACAGAATGTTTACATTGATTATGAATGCTTATGAATTTGACTGTTTCCAATAAACAGCAAGTTTGTCACCTCCACTTTCTGAGTTTTCAAACCATGATGGCAGCACCCATAAAGGCAATCTGGTTATGATGGGAAAAATACCAATAGAGGAAGATGTCTGCTGAAACACTGACAGTAGGAAATGCTGCAGGTCTGGGAACCTGAGATATCTTTGGGAAATACAGAGTGGGTCCTACACAAGTAGCTGGGTACATAAGAACTTGAAACATCTGGAAATATCCTTAATAAGCACAAGGAAACTGCAATCATCACCCAGAAAAACACAAAAGTACTTCCGTGAAAAGCAAAATTCAGTCTGGGAATGCAAGAATTGGTCTAAGAATATACAAACCAGCAACTTCAATTGGCTGTTCTAGGTAGAGAAACAGAAGTCAGCAGCAGCTCCTGGCTGCTCTGTGTGCTGGTGTCCCACATCTCCTAGGTCTTTAAGCATGATGTAACTTACTGCCTGCCCAAGCTGGAGCTTCTCTCAGAGCTTCCACTGCATAAACTTCTCGGCATGAGAACTCCTGGATACCTGAGGATGCCTGGTTGACATCAGACTCCATGAAACAGATCCACTTTGATGAGAAATTCTGCCAGTATTGATCAGCCCCACTCCTAAGAGCAGTTTGGTGAGCACTGTACCAGCAACACTTTCAAATAATACAGATAAGTCTGTACGTGACTAATTAACCATAAGTATATACTTGAGTATTACAGAATCCTAGAAGCCCACTCTCAAAAAGAGTTTTAAAGCAGACTGAGGTGCCAAGCCTGCACCTGAATCATCCTGCCAGTTTCTAACAGATCTCCTTTCTCAAATAAAATGTATGTTATACTCAGTCACTTGCTGCACAGAATCAGGCCTGGGCAAGACCCCAGACCAAGGGATGCACTAACTCACTGTGAAGCAACTGGAGCAAAGGATGCTGTTTGTTCACTGCCTAAAGGCTAAAGAGGAACAGCACCAAGGGATGCATTGCCTCTCATGTGCACACGTGGCCCAACATTTAATCATGAGTTAGATACATTGGTACCAAAAGGAAGGGATTGCACAGCTGGCAAGGTCAGACCTTAGAGTATAGACTTTAGGCAGACCTTAGGTCTACCTAAAAATGACCCAAATGGTCTAGATCTTGGTCATCTGATGCTCACAAAAACTTTCTTTCCTTCTTTCAGGTCATCATTACACAACTGGTAATAAAGTAATAAAAAGGAACACTCTCACAGAATTACCCAGCAGTATTGCATTGCTAAGCATAATGAATATGGAGAGTCCAACTCAGTGGGCTAACCACGGGTAAAGTTTTCATGACATCCTTTTCTTTCCACACTAGCTAGTTAGTACAGCATCTGAAATCTAAGTAGTAGTGAGTCACATTTTTGAGCATCACATGAGTAAGATTTTATACTGTGAATAACTCATTATTTTATAGTTAAAATAATAAAACCTTACACAGAAGGGCTGTTGAAGGGGCGATTTCCCACCAGGTTAGAATATCAGGAGTGCAGAAGGGCACATTTTGTATCTTGACTAATTGGAAGTTTTAGCTTTAATGACTATGGAGGAAGATAAACATGACTGCCAGCTGCTGAGGGAAGAGCTGCATTTATTTCATTTCATTTACTATTGCAAGTCAAAATTAAGTTCATACATTCTAGAATCTTTCTCAAGAGCCATTCTGATTTCACTCAGTTTATCACCAGAGTAGAAGTACTAAATGGGAACAACCTCTCAGAATCATTCGAAACAGAACAATACACTTAATTTTAATGCCTCATAATGTTGTTAATTATCTATTTTAAATAAGAAAAAACAGGGGAGTCAATTAGCTTTCATTACACCCAGAGTATTAGACCCTAACAGATAATGAAAATAACAGATATTTTTTACAATTAATGAAGTCCCAGAGAACTAGACTTCATTTCACTTGGGAGAGGGTGGCAGCTCCAAGACTCTCTCATTACACACATGGAAAAACACTGCAGGCTGCAGAAACATGAAGAAATATTCACCTGTAACACAACACTGGAAGAAAAATACTTCCAGAAACTAAAGATCTGGCAGGGATTTTTTTAGAAGCACAGTGAGAATACAGATACAGCATGCAACCAAATATTTTCAAGACCAACTTATTCAAGAACACATCTGCCATTTGTTATAAATACAGCAAGGTTCCTACAAATAGTAATCTAGAATGACACAGCTTATACTGAAGACGCCTGAATGCAATGTTTTCTTGCAATGGCTGGACATTCCCAGCAGATTCATGGCAATGTATCATAATTACTTGTTCACTGCTTTGCAAAGATAGCAAAACACATCACCAATAGCTAAGGTTCAGAGACAGTAAAACAGTTTCTTCAGAGTTAAGTAGCCAGACACAGATAAAAGTAAACCATAAGCAAAAGGTCACTCTCCTTGCCTTATTTTAAACTATATCTTACAGAGTGTGGTGACTTTGGGACCATCCCTAGGCCCTATCTAGTCAACCAAGCCTTTACAACAAGCACTGCAATACAGACAGAATCAAAGGGTTGTTTTTTGTTTGTTTATGTTTTTTTGTTTGTTTATGCTTTTTTACACAGCAGAACCAATAAGGAATGGAAGCTACTTCCCACCCTGCTCAGTGATTATTAAAACATAAATCAAAATGGATTCACACACAGGACTGACAAGGCATTAAGGTGTCTACCTACTACACTGCCTATATTACAGCTGGAGTGTCCCTAAAGTAACCCTACTCCTTTTTTCTCAGGTAATGCTGTAAAAATGCTGACAAGCAATACTACCAACTCTGGACAGCTGCAACACATTTATTCTTGTGTCTATAGCATCAGATATCTTCTTTTTGTTCATCTTCAAAATGCTCTGCAATGAAAAGCCACCTTATTGGCATATCAGTTTTTACTCCAAATCTCACAATACACCATACTGATGCTCTTTTCTTGGATGAAGTACTTGTGTTCCAAAGAAGCATAAGGCATGGAAACCACAACAACTGTGTCAACACTCATCAAGGTAGATCAGTTTTTAGAATGAGTCACAATACTGTTCTTCAGAAATCCCCAGAAAATCATGGAAGGATAATTTGTAACCAAGTGTTTTAATAAAGAGGACTTACAAAGAGAAGAAACAAGATCTATCCTTTAAAGCTCTTGAGTCCTGTGAGGACAACACCTCATTTTCTCTTTCCTAATTCAGTATTAATGGCATCAAGTAAGAGATGTGAACTCAGCTCAGCTGCCACTTCCACTTAAAAAGGTCTCATGTGCAGCAGGAGTGGCTTATTAGGATGCCTTTGAAAGAGGACACAGTTATTTGTCAAGAACAGCCTTTGTCTTGACAAATAGAAGTGCAGTATAAATGTCAGGATGCTTACAGGTGAATCAATTCTACCAGCAGAGGCAGCTGATTAACAACACGGCATTTCTATATTATGATTTAGCACAAAGAACATTTAAATTGCTTGGGTATAAACTCTTTGTAATGCCCTCCCAGAGAAGCGCCACTATTATAACACATTTGATGAGTCTGACTGCAACTTTTCAGCTTAGCCCATCTGCAGGTAGCTTTTACAAGGATAACTTTTGCAAAGAGCAAAGGCCATGGAGTTTCACCACAGAAGAAATTGGCTAACACAATAACAGCCAGATGAGCGATAGGTGTTATTCTATGAATAATACTGATTGCATATAAAAGTCTCCTGAGAACATCTCAACTCTGTCCTCCCACTCCCTCCTCCACTGTAAGGATAGCACACTCTGAGGGGGCTCAGCACAGAAATCCCAGGGTGCAGTATTTGGTCAACATCAGATGGAGATCCTAAAAGTTACAAGATACTTATCTCAAGTTGAAGTCATCTTTATGCAAGAAATTAAAGTCTCATCCTGGCAGTTGCCAGGTCAAGATAAACTCATCAAGATCACTCCATGAGATCTGAAAAATCTAAATAAACTCCTTACAGCAAGTCAGAGAATTTCCAGCACGTAAGGCCAAAACTCTGGAATGGTTATGATTCCTCAGAACCTGCAAGTGTGAGCGACACTGTAAAATACACTAAGATTCTTAATAATAAGCATCTTGGATGATTCCAATAGTTGTTTCTTTATGAAGTCAAAGAAACAAGTTGGAAAGTACTTGCTAAATGCAGAGGAGGAAGACTATATAATGAGCTTTGCCCGCAAAATCAGGATGTGCTGAAGTGGTTTTCAGGATATTTTAAATACAACATTGCCTTTTTAAACCTGTTTAAAGGTGAAACAGAAGATGACATTCCTACCTTGATGGAAGCAATATGAAGCAAAGTCTCCCCTTTGTAATTTCTTCTGGCAATTGTGTTACTACCAGGGGACTTGAACACAGAAGGACTCTGTGGTATTCCTACTTGATTACAAGCCTTGAAAGTAGATGGAGTAGAGGGAGATTCCGGAACCGAAGGATTACTTCTTGTTGCAGAGCTTCTTGTCTTCATTACACTGCCACAGACCTGAACAGGTGTCTTGGGTTCAGTAACCTGGGGGATAGGGCAATCCTGAGACAAGTCCTCTGAGCAAGAAGTCTGACTGTCTGAATTCCTATTAAGGCTCCTTTCACTTCTTCGTCTTTTAGACTGAGAAGCATCTGGAAGTTTTGATTGCTCCCTTCCACGTTTCAAAGGCATTGCTTCGCTTTCTATTGATGGCAATTTTTCTGCAGCACAGTTTTTTTCCTTGCTGACTCGTACAGGACAGACAGCCTCATCATAATCTTCCTTCTCTGAGGATTTCACCTCTGGAGATACTTCCACTTCTTCCAAGTTTCTGGTGGACTCAGCTTCCTCTACAGATTCCTGTGGAAGTGTCTCTTTGGGGCTATTTGGTTCCGGAGTGCAAAGGACTACAGGCTCACTGCAAATGGTCACACACTTTTCCTTGGAAGTCTTCTCCTCAACCCCTCCTTTTTGCTCAGGCTTCTCTAAACCCCACACTCTGTTGATGTCTGCTAGGCGTTTTGTCTTCATCTTCTTACTCTGCCTCTGAGTCTGCTTTTTTGTTGGTTTGGAGGGCTTTTCATGAACAGGGGAAGGAAAGAAATAATAAACTGAAGATGGGTCTTGACAAGGGTCATTACTATCAGGCTTTGGCTGATTCTTGTTCACGACGCATCGAATCTTCCTACTTCTCGGGCTGAACCACATTTTTATTTGTCCTTTCTTACTGTTTTCTGTAAAGTCTGAGCACATTGGTGTAGACGTAGATTCCGTTGAATCTAAGTAAGAAAGGGAAGAAAAATAATTCAGAGAGCACTCTTCAGAGGAACACCACAACCACTTGCCTTGCTAGGTAACAAACACCCAGGTTGAGACAGTTAACTCCCTGGGTTAACAAAGCAGCGCACACACAATTTCTGTCCAGGTTATACAAAGGACAAGAAGTATTTCTCACAGTTTTCCTTGGAAACAGGTCTACTAAAGTAGCCTGTGCACAGACACCAGTACAGAACAATTTCCTGAAGCAATATTACAGTTTATCTGAGGAAAAAAATGTAAAGAGTTACTGCAAGCAATCAAAAATAAAATGCTTATAAGAATGTTAAGTATTTCTGACAAATGTTGATTAATTCCACAGATATAGCAGATGAGTCAGTGGAACATACAAAATCTACAAGTAATTGTATCCTGTTATCTGATCCTCTAACCCTTGGTAGTAAATAACTGCAAGGAATGCTTTGATCATCCCAAATACTTCTTTAAAAATGTGCAGTGGAGCAATTTTATAACTCACACTGTATAGCAAAGTACAAATCAATAACCAAAATGACAGAGGAATATCCTGCACAGGGAACAACAGTTGAGAACAGGGCTATAAAGTCTCCTCAATGGCTTAAAAAAACATAAAGAGCATTAAGTGACCTCTAAGTTAAACATTAATTTAATTTAACAACTCATTCAATCCAAGAGACTAAAACAGATCACAGATTCCTCTCTGGAAATCTAACTTGGTTTAGGTTAGTCAGGTAAGTCCTGTGAAGTAAACATAACACACTAAGGACACTGAAACAACGGGCACATCTCCTTGTCTCCATTATCACCAAGCTCCCAGAACTACATTGCCATTCACAGAAGTCCTATTGGTGTGTTAATAATTGGGATCACTAAACCAATATTAACTTTGCCTAGGAAGGCAGATAGGATGTTTCTGTTTTTCTTAAAAAAGATGTGTGCTGTTTTTCTTTAAAAAAAATTATAGAAGAAAAACCAATGATACAAAGTCTTAGTTATTGAAAGTGAAAGACAGTGAATGCAACAACATACTACCTTTAGTGTGTGAGTCACAGAATGGCCAGGGTTGGAAGGGACCTCAAGGATCATGAAGCTCCACCTCCCTGCCACACGTAGGGCCACCAACCTCCCCATTTAATACCATCCCAGGTTGCCCATGGCCCCATCCAACCTGGCCTGGAACACCTCCAGGGACAGGGCATCTACAGCCTCTCTGGGCAGCTGTTCCAGCACCTCACCACTCCCTCTGTAAAGAACTTCCCCCTGACATCCAAGACATTAACTTTCTAAGGATGATTTATCTTACCTATGCTTTCTCTTATTTTTCCACAGACATAACCATAAGCTGTTTTCCACAACAAGCTGAGATGAACTCAGATATTATACAAAGTATTCCCAATCCCTTACACACAATAATATATCTTTATAATTATTTCACTTAAAGCAAAGCTGTACAGTTAGCAATCCAATATCATTTTTCTTTTAAAAGAGCATTTCAAGGTTAAACATTTCCTTAATTTTGATTTAAACTACCCTATTTACTCCTCAAATTAAAAGGGACTGCTAGGTATGAGGAGATTTAGCTGGAGGGATATGTAAGGCATCAGAAAAAGCGTATTTAAAAATACAGCTTGAGGCTAGCTAATCAATCATTTACTTATTTAATAAAAGCTACACCATACCAGCAAGATAATTGCCAAGTACAGAGCAACAGCTATTTGGTTCTCCTTTAGGGTTGGGCTTGGTACAAACAGGATAAAAGGATTGAAATTGAGGCTCAAATCTCATAACAAGCTAGCCTTCAGGAAGATATAATACCCAATTTCATTTTGACAATAACATCTTAAGAAAACAAACTTGATTGCAAAACAGATGCAAAATATAAGAGTTACTATTTGTCTTGCCTTCACTGTTTACACAACAAGAAGATTCCCTTCTAAAATATTTGCCTTGCTAGAACAACCATCTCCAAGTAAAGAGCAAGAATGAAGTCAGCTTGCAAAAGCAGTTTGTCCAACAATTTTGTGATGGTCAGAATTCTTTTTGATGTGTACAGCACGGAAAGACTTTAAAGTCCAAGTGACAAATGCAATCAAAGGCACTGCCCTTCAGAAGCAGGATCTAAAGCAGTGTAATACAATTAAGTATTTACACTGGAAGCTCTCTATATACCATTTCTGGCAGCAAGAGAGCTTGTGAAAAATTCACCACAAGGGTTTTTAAATGAATCTGTTCATTACTGGTTGCTCATCAGGGACTTAGTAGTCAGGTTAGTTAATGTCTGCTGAAAATACTAAATAAATGCTTTCCTATGATTATTTTTTCCTCACTTTGACTACTTCACCTGTCGAAGAGCATGTTTTTCCATAGAAGAGGCATTCACAGAAGGAGATCAAAATACCAGGCAGGCTGTGAAAGATTCCCTTCACACACCCAGAGGCCAGCCATGCAAACCCAAGAAAGCTCCTGCAACTTTGCTCTGGTGGTGGGTGCCCTTTGTCAGAATGTTCTGTAGCTATCATCAGCTTTACCTGAACAGCTCTGCATAGTAACTGCTAAGAAACGCTGTTCTCAATTTCTCAAATTCTGCTTCCCTCTCTTCTGTTTCTCAAGTTCACAAGGCAGGGATTATAAATAATAGGGACAAATGGCACTTCTATCCTCCCTAAAAATCTGTTCCTTTAATGGACTCAGAGCTGGGACAGAGAGAGAGAGAAAAGACAGCGCTTAGAAGCTGAAAGAAAGTTGTTGCAGTTTACTATACAAATGTTTATTTATATAAAGAGGGAATTATCTGGTTGCTAAGTGCATTCAGTCAAACTACCTTCAGAGAAAACTGCTCATAGAAAAATCAATCCAAAAGAAATTCTTTCCTGTCTTTAAGTTGGAAGCCAATTCACAGAGCCTGCATCTCAACAGGAATGGAAAAATGACTATGTATGATTAAGATGTAATTGGTTTATTAATACATGCAAGCTTTTTTTTTAAAAAAAGATTCATTGAGACAAGGTAAATCAGCAAAGCATGACTTATTAATTCAGGATTTTAAACATTTCTATTAGTGTAAAGATTATCCACA
This sequence comes from Perdix hodgsoniae, assembly GCA_035772895.1. Lineage (NCBI taxonomy): Eukaryota > Metazoa > Chordata > Aves > Galliformes > Phasianidae > Perdix > Perdix hodgsoniae. The sequence goes on from JAPSGF010000015.1 coordinate 12,199,840, forward strand.
ATAGCAGTGTTAGAGAGCGCCTACAATAAAAGTAATATATTTACTCTCTGCTGCTTATGTACTAAATACTGTATCAATATACACAAGATTATCTGAATACTTTCTAAATTAGGCTCTCTGCACATAATAAACAAGTTTCTTAATGCTGACATTTAATAGAATTCAATTTCTTGAGTGTTAAAAAAAGGACTGAGAAGAGACAAAAATAATGGTAGATACAACTGGAGTGCCATGGTTCCAAGTTTTGCTGTAGTGCAATAACAGACTAGAGCAGGGAAAAAAAGAAGCAATTAGAAAATGTAGTTTAGCTATCATTAATCTGCATCAAAGGAATATAATGATGCACATTGTGTGCCTTTCAAATTATTCTCTATTATGGGTTTCAGAACAGAAGTTGAGAAATCTCTTTGACAAACTAGTCCCTTATTAAAAATCAAAGGGAAGTGCTTTGGTACCATCTGTGCAACATTAGAGCCTTCACTGAAGAATGATTATTTTGCAAGTTAAGTATTCAGCACAGGAGAAAAGGGGAGAAATTCCAGCTATTCAAAAACTTGGTTTCAGCTATTAAGAAAAATGTCACAGCATACATGAAATGCAATACAATCTGTTACAACAGTTCAACATCCCTTCCCCCCCCCCCCCACACACACACGAGAAAACTGAGAAACTGAACTGTGATGCTATGAAGACCAGTCAAAAGTTAATTTCTCCTCCTGTCCACCAATACCAAGACAAGCCTTGTGAAAATTTGAATACCACCTGCAAAGCGTTAGCTCTGTGTGAGAAACAAGAGAAGGGTTTGGGGATGAAATGCTTCCTGAAGCAGATTACATTACAAAGAATAAGGTAAGATCACCTACAAGTGACTGCTGAGATCATTTATGATGATATTTTCAAAGAATACCATACAAACATCTGCAGTATTTAGAAAGTCATTTTTAAGAGCATTACTGTCAATCACCCATCTTCACTTCTTGCAGCAACATACTTTTGTCCACAATTCAACAAGTTCTTATTAATTACACACTGTAATGATAGTAATTTTATATTGTAGAGTAAATGCAAGTAATAAGCTACACTTGAAAAGGGAACCAAAAACAGCAGGGTGGGGGGAGAAAGCCTTGTAAATCCTAAGGGATGGTACACAAGAAAGCGAAAATAATCCAAGAATTAACAGCTTCTTTCTTTTTAAAGGAGATGGGAACTTTTCTACCCCAAGAAGGTCAGAAGTGGAATTAGGGTGCTTAATACCCATCACCAGCTCATACAGAAACAGCCATATTCTCAGGAGAAAGATGCTATGATCTCTCTCTGCTAGACAGTTTAGAGACATCCTCAAAGTGTGAAGGTGATAATCCACAGAGTAATTCCACATGTTGGAGGCTTTAATCAAACACATCCTTAGCTCTGTAAAATAAGGCAATCTTGATACTTCACTGGCCAGATAAAAAAAAGCTTCTGATTTGGAACTTTTCTGATAAATAACTCGTATTGAAAGATCATTCCTTTATCTGATGTTGATGCAACTGACTACATGCATTTTTGCCTGCAAGGTTCTTTACTACACGCATTCCATTCAAGTTATTTTTCATGTGAAGTAGGAAACTTCTCTAGAGAAAAAACTGAACTTTAAAAAAACAAAAGCGTAAGAGATAACAAAACCACCACCTAGCCTTACCCTCCTCTAAAACCAGCCATTATGATGACACCATGTTTTTCAGAAGAGCTGTATATACGTTGAAGCTAACTCTGGACAGTGCATGCTGCTGCAGACTCACTTGTTGGAGCTGCTATGCTGTAGCTAATCTCTTGCATGTCCAAGTCTGTTTCAACATGAAGTGACACAAATTTGTTTATATTCACCCAGCTCTGAAATGAAGCTGGAAGACTGAAATATATCTCATCAAGTGAGGTGATAATTTCTTAAACTACTCCATGACATTCACCATGGAATTCTTCCAATCTAATTTAAGCCTTTCCTCCCCAGTCACAGGATCACAGAATTGTAGGGGTTGGAAAGGACCTCTGGAGAGCATCAAGTCCAAGGCCCCATGTCAAGAAGAAGAGAACAGCGCTCGGACTGAAGCAGACTTCTGTAATACAAAAGTCATTATCTTAAATAGTGGTTCCCAAGGCCACTAAATTTGATGTGTATTCAACAAATATTTGCTCTGTAATAAAGGCACAAAATAGAGTTAACATAAGCACCTTGCATGAACTGAAGTTCTTGCAGCAAGTTTCTCAACCTTGGTCCATGCCTCTAGGTCAGTGCTTCAAACATCTAGATTTACACAGAAGCAGCTTTCTCATTTTTCCTGTCCATCTTCTGTACTGTTTACCAGCCCCAAAAGCTTACTAGTGTCATTCTTGCTCAACCGAAAAAAAAAATAAATCTTAGCAACAGAAAAGAGACCGATTCTGGCAGCTATTTTCTCACCTGTAAGACCAACAGCAAAAGCCCAGAAAAACTGTTCTTTCCAAGGAAGCTTTTTTTTTTTTCAAGCTAGTCTTGAAGCATCTCAGTGGCTTTTGCTAAACTGGCCCCTATTGAGTCCATTAACCCATCAACCACAATTCTCAAGAGGTCCTGGAGAGTAATGGCATAAGAACTGAAGAGTGACTCCATCTATGAAACCAGCCAGCCAGATTCCCACTATCCTTGTAAGGCTCTAACAGGGGGCAGTGAAAAAGATGTAACATCTCTAATGAATTCATTTTGAGACTCAGCTTTTGCTAACCTATAGAATGTGGATAGAAAATGCAAGCTATTTGCCAGTCCTCCCCAGTCACATCCCTCATATTATTCTGTACTGTCATCTGTTGCACTCCCCTTTAAATTAAAAGAGAAGGATAATTTGTTCTGTGCAATCTTCCCTGAATTATTTGCTACTGTTTCTTAGAACAAACACAGCTGTGCAGAAAGCTGTCCTTTATCCCAGTGGACTAGCAGGCAAGATCCCTCCTCCTGAGCACTGTGGAACTTCAAGGCTTCAACTTTAACCTTTTCAGATATTCAAAAACAGATGCATGAAACAACTCCCATTTCAGCTGCTTTTTCTTCTGCTTCTTTTCCTTTGTTCCATAGGAATATGATTGCTGACCTTCTAACAGAAGGAGAAGAAAACATTGTTGATGGGGCAGAAGTAGCGCCATAAGAACATGAAACAACTTCTAAACAAGAAGAGCCCAATTTTCCAAACCCACACATCTCACTTTGTATATATTAACTTCAAGACAAATGTCTACAAGAAATGACTGATTTGCCAGAAATAAGAGTGAGAAAACATCCTGAAGGATTTGTTCTCAGAAGTCTGAAGCTATGATCTGCCATAGCATGAGACAACTCTGTTAGGAGCATGCTCACTTATATACATATCCAAACCTTTCATCAGAATGAGTTAAGATTTTTTCTCTTAACATCATTACATAATATCTGAAAGACCTCTGATGCTTAACAGAGCCAGGAATAGGCATGATGGAAAGCAAGCTTCCACATTAGTTCATAACTTCAGCCTCAAACAGAACACTCTTGTAAACATTCACCTAGAGCCTGCTTTAAAGTCCAAACATAACCTCATTTTTCCTATGGCTAAGCCACACCACACAAACCTCATCTTAGAAGTGCTATGGCACATGTGTAACATTACGTGTAGCACCCAACTTCCAGCACAATGAAAGTTCACACTGATTTCTAAGTGTCATCCCATCTCTAAGTCCTGCAGAACATTCAAGCAGTATCAATAATTGTAACCAGCTGCATATTAAACAATTTGCTTACAGCACCACAAGCACCTCCTCCCAGAGATTCTCCTCCAGCTAGCTTTTAACAAGCCTTCACCACTTAAGATGTTTCCCTGACATCGTACATAAGCCATCACCTAGAATTCTCTATGCTCCAGAAGGCTCCTTGACTTATAGAAAAGATATTCCCTTGCGGAATATGGACAGACAACAGGCTTTCAGTCTCATCCCGTCAGTGTATTTTGATGCCAATAAGGAACTACACCATTAATGAACGCGAAGGTGAACACAGACTTTGATAAAGGATCCTTTATTTAGACAAACGTATTAAGTTGCAACAATGAAGCAAGAATTCCTTTTTCTGCACTTGACAACTAAATGAGTGTTTTCTAAAACTTAGTATTACATAAGAGGCTCCTCTCCAGGCTTGCAGAAGAGTCACACATTCACCTACACTCATTTCATTTTTTCCTACTTTGACAATCAGTCTGAAATTTGATAGACGTTAATTTCCAGTGCACAGACTCTGCAATCTTCTTGTACAATCAACAAGGACAAAATTCCATTGTAGCAAAGTAGCTCACTGTTAGGGACCAGAATAAAATAAATGAATTAAGACCTGCCTCCTTCTCCCTCTAGGCAGAGAGCAGAGTTTTCTGCGTGTAAAAACCCAAAACTGAAAACTACTGGGATACCATGCATACCTTGGCATGCAAATCACTGAGGGGCATGATAACGTCTTAATCCTTTAATGGACCCTCCTAAGGAAATGTATACTGTGGGATATTAGACATTTGTGTTCCCTTAGGATAAGATACAACAACTTGTGCCCCTGGTGTGTTCAACTAACTGCCATAAGACTTGGGAATATATCCTACTTTCATCTAATTTTGAAAGACAGATTCTAATGAATTATGGATAACCCGCTCATGCAGATTTCTTCGTAAAACAGATTTGAAGAACCAGCAATCCATACAGACAGCTCTCCTCACATCAAGTTTTCCAAACATGGTTTGTAACAGCTTTTCAGAATCTTAAACAGAGCTGCACTGCTCATTCTCTATAAAGTACACGAGATGAAATGCTGCAGTCTGAATTCAATGGCTGTCAGAGGCCCATGTTCGCTCTTACCTGAGGTGCCTGCACCCAGGAGACGCCGCAGTTTGCTGCAGAGCTGGACCATGTCATCCAGTTGACGGTTTATCTGCATGTCTTGCACCCAGGCTGGCACATGGCACACTGGGCATCCTTTTCCAACATGGTCGCCCATGCAAGATCTGAAAGTCAAAAGTAAAAATCTATTACTCAGTGTAAGTTATCTATTGTACTTGCATATAGCCTTTTCAGAGCCAAATGCTCACAGAGAATCTCTTCACTTAATATTGACAAACTACTGTTGTGAAGCAAATACGAGCTAGTCACAAGCACAGGAGAGGACATATTAATCATGGCAAGGTGACAAGCCATAATTAAGCAAGCTAAGTCTAGAGTCTTGCCAGGATGGTGTCATGGTTATCACATGACACCTACAGCCACAATTTGATCTTAATTTCCACAGTGTGCTGAAGTTCCATTGCTGTTTGTCTCTAGATAAGAATAAATAGGTAACACGGGAGAGAAACAGGTTTATTAAACAAAGGTCATTTAACATTTGTAACTTCTTGCTAATACTGTTATTGTGACACAAGCTTCAAATCTTACATTCATTAGTCCAATGGGAAGACCTTATGGTTTGCTACTGCCATCATCCAGCATTACTTCTCAGTTTCAATGTACACTACAAAACATATTTTAACTTCACATAATCAAGACTGAATTAATCTCAGAAATGCCTCTGCTATCTTGCCACCATGTAGAATACACAGTTCTAGGCAGACGTACAAAATTAAACATGAGAAGATCATATTACAAATTTGGAGCAACAGAAAGCAAGTAATACCACAGCACTGTTACCTGAACAGGAAGATCAAAGCCAATGCATGTAGGTTGTAAACAGTCATATGGAACAGGTTGCCCAAGGAGGCTGTGGATGCCCCATCCCTGCAGGCATTCAAGGCCAGGCTGGATGTGGCTCTGGGCAGCCCGGGCTGCTGGTTGGTGACCCTGCACATAGCAGGGGGTTTAAACTATATGATCATTGTAGTCCTTTTCAACCCAGGCCATTCTAGGATTTTATGCTACAGCCCAAAACTAGTAGAGTAGCAGCTAATAGTACCAGAAGCTTAACAATTACCAATTTCATTACGAGAACTATTTGCATAACTGCACTGGCATGCTTCCCTTAAACATCACACAAGTACCATCCATGCCTTCAGATAGCATCAAGACAAGAATATAGAAGCTGCTGTTAGGTGTTTGTGTTTTACACTTCATTCAGTCTTCTTGGAGCACAAAGATCCTTAACACTGAGACCCTGTGTCCTCAGACAACAAAGACTGACATACAGCTCTTGGCTCTGATGTATCCCAGGTGACACAGACAAATCACTTTGAGCAAAGATGAGAATCACATAGGTCTCATTCTCCAGGAAAGCTGACCTCAGGCATCCGAAGTCTGCAAAAGGCAGTGCAAAGGAATACGATGACATTTCCTAATTACTTCAAGCTGTTAGCTTTTTACGCTCATCAGCCAGTAACTGTCGCTAACTTAGAATTACTCAGACAAAACTGCAGGAACAAATCTTAACAAATATCCCTGCTCATAATAAATCCCATGCTGAGAGAGAACCAGTTACATTATGTGTTACCTGACGACTGCATTTCATTACTTCCACACATTTCACTTAATGCACCATAAGCCAGCTCTTGCCACCCACCCCACTCCTTTCCCAGGCATATTAAAAATGTTATTTCTTCAGCAATGGATCAGAAACAATTCATGTCTGAATTCTACAAGTCCCATCCATGTCCTGCCAGGTTTGTGACCAAATTAATGTAAAATAGCAGGTGCCATTCAAGACGCGGCCATCAAAGCACAATGAACAGATATCTAAAAGGTTGGACACAGTAAGGAGAAAGGATTGGGTACCACAACTGAAATAATGGCAAATGAACTTTCTCAGCAGCATGGAATCGCTGCTGGGATACCCTTAAGAATCTTACTGGCTCCTCTTTCCAACCTCATCAATGCAAACCACATCACACATCATCTTCTGATGCCTTGGCAGTTTCTCTAAAACCAAGGAATTCTTTCAACAGTGGGTTTGAAACTCACCCTCTAAAATAAGCCAACATTATCCAATATAAAACCACAAGGCCTGATATCCAACAACATAATTATGTTTACTAAACCACTGTCATGCTACCCTCACGCAACCCACATTACACCTATAAAAATCACTTCATAAGACAGATATGAACATACTTATTGCACCTTGTGCAAGCTTCTGGAATTTATTTTACTTCCCCAAGTACACCATAAGCAGGAAGTGTAATGAAACAAGGAATTGCTCCAGAAGGCAGAACCTTCTACACCAATTAAGAGCCAAAACCGGGCAATTATCCACGTGTCTAGATGAAAATGAATCGTTTGTACTAAAATCCACTCCATCGGGAAGAAATGCTGAGAGCACCTGCCCTGTCATCAGTTCTACAAAAGCAGGAAATTATCTTTTGCTACTGTTTTAGTATTCGGGCCTACAGTAAAAAGCTCTAGCAGAAAGGTGAAGCTAAATAAAAGGAGTAAATAGGCTGCCAGTACAGACAGCGAGTCTTCCACCACATTTATTTTAATCAACTCTTTGAAAAAGTAGACAACAGCAGGACAAGAGGAAATGGTTTTAAGTTGAGGAAGGAAGAGTTAGGTTGAATGTCAGGGATGCTCTTTACTGTGAGTGGTGAGGTGCTGAAACAGCTGCCCAGAGAGGCTGTGGATACCCTGCATGCCCCGTCCCTGGAGGTGCTCAAGGCCAGATAGGGTCCTAGGCAGCCTGGTCTGGTATTAAATGTGGAGGTAGGTGACCACGCATGTGGCAGGGGGTTGGAGCTTCATGATCCTTGAAGCCCCTTCCAACCCTGGACATTCTGTGATTATTGGCATAGCAACTACAGCTTTAACAAGAGGCAGAGTTGCATCCCTAGACTGGCTTATGAGGAGAAATTAGAAGTGGCCCACCCTCCCCTCTGTCACAACCACAGTAATAACAGTCTGCCCCTCTACTCTGTCCTTTAAAGGTCCCATCTGAGGTACTGCGTCCAGATCTCAAGCCCTCGACACAAGGACATAGGGCTGCTGGATCAGATCCAGAGGAGGGCCATGAAGATGAGCGAAGGACTGGAGCACCTCCTCTATGAAAAGCTGAGGGAGCAGAGCTTGCTCAGCTTGGAGAAGGCTCTGAAGAGACCTCAATGCAAGGGAAGGGAGCCTCCAAGCAAGAAAGGAAGCAGCTTCTTATGTGATCTAACAGCAATAGGACAAGGGGGAATAGCTTTAAACTAAAAGAGCACGAATTCAGGTTAGACGTTAGGAAAAAGTTCTTCACTCAGAGAGAAGCAAAGCCCTGGCACGGCTGCCCAGAAAGCTGTGGGTGCCCCATCCCTGGAGGTATCCAAAGCCAGCTGAGACGTGATCCTAAGCAGCTGGCAGCCCTGCCCATGACAGGAGAGCGGAGCTCAGTGCTCTTTAAGGTCCCCTCCAACCCAAGCCATTCAATGACTCCATGCTGCACAGACAGCAGCACCCAGGAATCTCAGAACCCGGTTGGGTTAGCAGGGAGCTCCCAGCCCACAAAGCCCCCAGCAGCCCAGACTGCACAAGGCCCAGCACGGAGAAGCACGGGCCATCCTCAGAGCTACTTACAGACAGAAGACGTGCTCGCAGCCCCCCACAGACACGGGCTCCCGCAACACACCGGCACTGCGGGCAGAGGAAGGAAACAAAGCGTTAAGCGCAACGAGGCGGCCCGCAGAGCCCACGGGGGAAAAAAGCGAGAGGGGGTGCCGTTACCACAGGGAGCAGCTCAGCGCCCTCTCCAGTCCCTCCAGCGCCGCTCGCGTGTGCGCCCAAGGCCGCGCCATAGAGGCGGCGGGGCCGGGCTGGCCGCCCTGGGCCGGCCTGTTGCCCGAGCGGCCGCGCAGCGCCTGACGTACCGCTGCCGCCATTCTAAATCGCCCGCCCGCCACCACTGCACATGCGCCGAGCGCTGCGCGCCCTTCCGCACGCATGCTCACACGGGCAGCCCGCCCTGAGGCTGCGGCGCTTCCCGCGCGAAGGGGGTAGGGGGGGGGGGGGGGGGGGGGAGGCTGCGCGTGAGGGGCGGGGCTGAGCGGAATGGCGGGCGGGGGGCTGAGAAAACGCCCAACTCCCGCTCCCACAGCGGGCTGCTGTGAGGGAGCCGGCCGTGCCTCCGCTGCGCGCTGTAATTACTGGAGCACATAAAGCGGCTCCAGCGGGAACGTATCACTTTTAGGCAGAAATAACTCCCAAGCCGAATAAAAGATAGAGTAGAAGTGCCAGAAGCAATACGGGACGGGCTTTACTGACATTTCGCGTTGGGAAGCTCCAGCAGCGTGCCATAAATCTCGGTGCAAACGCGGTGAAAGCAAATGAGCCGTTCTGTGAGGGAACTTCATCGCAAAGGCGATGCGGGGCGGGCGAATTCGGCTGGTGAAAGCTGTGTGAAACAGCTCGGCTGAAATATTGGGATTGTATTGGCCCTTTATGGAAGGTTCAGTGTTGATCAAGGAGAATATCGATGCAAGGAGGTCAGCCCTAGAGGTGCCTCATCCCATCGTGTGCTCATGATACCAATGCAGACAAGGAATGATGGCAGGTGGCACAGCTGGGACAGGGACCTGCTCCACCAGCCCTCTGAAAGCAGGATAAACTCACAAAATAACTGGTTAATAGCCATTAAGCATCAGCAGCTTGCAGACTGAAGGTCCTCCTCCTTCTTGCTAGGATGCTGTGCTCTTTGCATGCGCCCAGCATTCGGCCTTAAGTTGCTCCAGGGGAGGCTCAGGTTGGATATTAGGAACAATTTATTCTCAGTAAGAGCAGTGGGACAGTGGCACAGCTGCCCAAGGCGTTATCACCATCCCTGAGTCCATCATGGTTCCAGAACCATGGAGATGTGGCACTGAGGGATGTGATCGCTGCCTACGAATGGGGTGGGTTGGGGTTGGACTTGGTGGTCTTAAAGGTCTTTTCCAACCTTAATGATTCTGTGATTCTATGATATCCTGGTGCGTCGTGCCAGAAGGTGGCAAATGGACCTGCTGCCCAGCTTCAACTTGAACGCGGTTTAAAGCGTTTGAGCCAAAATTACAAACACCACATGATCCATAGTGCTCTTAAGTCAACGTGGCATTTATGCTCGCAAAATATGAGGTGCCGATATATACTGTATAGGACAATAAAACAGATAAGCACTTCGTCTGCCTTTCCCCCGGCTGAAATATGGTTATTGCCCATCTCGGTAAATCCACTTGTGTGAGCGTGGTCTCCTTTGTGCTGAGACATCGTGTGAACATTTACAAACATTTACAACTAAGCTTAACTAAGGCAAAGTACTGCCCTGGGCAGCCAGCCTCGAACAAATACTTGCGTTTGAGAAAGATGTAAAAGTCACCAGTGATTCATTCGCCCTAGTTTTATAAAGGTTAAGGAGTGGGTGCTCTTGGAAATCTAAGAAATGTCTTCCACTGCAGTGAATTACTATAAGCAATTGGACAGTCAGGAGCAAAAAAAAACGATGCAGAGACTGGGGTGGAGAGGGGAGAAATATATCGCTAAATTTGGTTTATGCAGTATTTAAAGTATGAGGAAAGCCATTCCAGGCAGTATAAAGCTCCCACACTTTAAAAGGAATTTGCTGCGTGACAGAAAGCTTGTAGAGTGGTTTCAGCATTGGTTTGATGTCATGTGCAGCAAAGCAAGGTGCACGCGTGACTTGAACCCACCGAGACAGCGGTGGTACTGGCTGTGCTGAGCACATAATAGGATTTCCAACAGCACAGGGCTGCAGAGCAAAACTGGTGCTGAAGGAGGTCACTGGTAGAATCCTTGCCACCCTACCACGTCCTTTTGAAGCGTGGCCTATCTGGCAAAGGCTGCTATACGAAATGCACCACTACCTTGTATTCTATTTGTTAAAGGATGGCATCATCACCGTCTTGCTGCATCATCTTAAAGCACGGTAAACCTGGTAAAGGCCTTCCTATAGAAATACACCACTGCCTGATATTCCACTCATTAGCAAAGTTACTCTGTCGCTTCTCAGAAAGTAGACCACCTCTATGTGACTCATTGCATGGCGGCGAATCAAAACAGAAGATTGAAAGAGCGTTCCAGGAGAAGCAGCCTTGCACTGTGAATTCCCTCTTTCTTCAGATGTCTGAATCAAAGCCTTCACAGGCTGAGCTCAGCTCACTTGCCAGGCCACCCTTGGGGTGGTTGTTGTGCATAGTCGAAGCTCCATGAGCTTGATTCTGAACCTCCCGAGTGGCAGCGTGGACTTGAAAGACATGGCGCTGTGGAAATCACTTGGTGCAGCAACTGGTTAGAGAGCTGTTAGAGAAGCAAATGTTAACATTTCGAATATTGAGGGATTTGATCCCCAGAAGGAAATAGCAATAAAAAAAAAAAAGTCTATTAGGCTTTCAGACTAAGCAGCACAGTCAGCATTGCATTACACAGCGTTAAATTATTAGTCGAGGCTCAACAGCAGGAACATCTGCTGGTGTTAGACATGGCATTTTTAATTAAAGGCAGCAGCCGCCTGTGGTTCATCGGTTCTGCTCTCACCATGTGAATTGCTAAACCCAGAGGCCGCTCATACAGAAGATCCGACTGGAGCAGATGCTGTGGAGCTGGTGCTGCAGAGGGTGAGTGACAAAGTCCCCGAGGTGACAGGCAATTTGCACCTGGGTCCAATGGCCCAGTGATCAGCATCTATGAGTCTTCACCTCAGTCAAAACTGCGAGGGATTTTGTGAAATTGAGATTACCCACCTGGTTTTTCCTCTCCTCGCCTTCTGCAGGGTAGGAAAATAGGAATTTCAAATAGAAAGCAAAGTAGGTGGGAGGAAGGAGGTCCCCCTGGGAGTTCTATTCCCAAAGGCATTAAAGTTTGAGAAGGGAACACGCTGCGCCCCATCAGCTGCATACCCAGACCCCTGGACTCCAAGCAGAACCAAAAAGTGCCAGCAAACTTCAGCCGAGGGAGAATACAGGCATGATACAAATTGCCCAAAACCCCTGTCAGGATAGGTGGATCTAACAAATCAAGAAATAGCTGTAGATGGAGCAAAAAATGTGCCTTCCTGTCTTCATGCACCCTCTAAAACTGAAATGTTGTCCCACGGTCCAGCTCAGCACTAGGCAGCCTCCTCTGAAGGGATCCGGCATTTCAGTAATATATTGCTTTGAATCTGATCACAAAAGGCAAGGTCCTGATTTGTCACAGGTGAGGGCAGAGGTCCAGGGCAGGCACCAACAGCAACATGGCGGATGTGCATAGCTGGCGTCCCGTCCTGTTGGTGTGCAGGGGGCCAGGATTTCCCTCGACGAGTCCCGCAGATGGTGTTTGTTTGCTCAGCCACGATGAGAAAGGAAAATATTTGGTGCAATCTGCTAGCAGGCAGAGTCAGACATATGGTTGGCACGCTGCAAGCCTGGGTGCTCAGGAAAAGGCAGAGCTCTGCAGCACCTTTCAGATGCTGGATTACCTTTGAGCACGATGAAAGTGCAGGGAAACCTTTGAAGAAGTTGGCTGCAGATTTCCTTATGTGGGGCTGCTGTACTGTGACCCCTCTTATTATTAGCCCCACTCTAA